>JAQZBX010058171.1:0-17795 GCA_029593785.1 Cabassous unicinctus
GAGGTACAAGGCAAATGGAGCACTTGTAAGGGAATGAAAGGAGTTTTACTTTTAATGACTCCTGTGGAATTATAAAGCCTTGAGCCCCTGTGGGAGCCTCAAGACCTCAAAATACAAGTGTAACATGGTCTAAGGTGGGTACAAGTGAAACTGTACATACAAAGAAAAATCAGCATTTTGGGGCCAGGCTCATCAAATCACTGCCTCACAATCATTTAACTGGAATTATCAGGTAAGATTTCTCCCCCAACCTTGGGAAACTAACTTGAATGTTACACAATGTCATTTATGGAAGGTCCTGTTAGCATCAGGAAATACTTATAGTTGGAAGGGAATACCTAATTCCACATTTCCTACATTGAATGTCATGTACACAAGACAAATAATGACTTGCATTTGAGATCCTTTGGTATCCTTTATAGGAAAAATTACTATAGCTGAAAATATAATTAACTGCCCAAATTGTTTTCTTTACACTTGTATATATGCTTCACTAATTAAAACTAATGAATCATTATTAATCACTAGAAGGAGATGGGGATTATGGTTGCCAGTCCAAATGACCTGATATTGGCAACACTCCCCTGAGACACAAGTATTAAGGCATTTTATTAATCATTATTTACATAGTACCAAATGTATAATTGGCCTTATAATATTAGGAATCTTAAGACTCATTGGAATTATTACTGCTGCTTCTGTAGCTGGTGTAGCTTTGCATAATGAAATAAAAACTCAAGAATATCTGTGTACTTGGCATGAAAATCCAGTAAAATGTGGCAGAGCTAATCATATATTGATCAAGAATTAAATAATCACCTCAATGTTTTAGAAACGACAGTTGTAGGATTATGGGGTAGCATCTATAATGTAAATCTATTAAGAGGGTTAAAATATGATTGGAATGAATCATGCTATTGTATAACCCTTTTATGTATAATGAAAGCCAATACAGTTGGAATCAAACCAGGAATCATATCCTGGGACATACTTATAATCTTAGTCTTAATATCTAAGAATTACAAAATAGATTAGAACCACTTTCCAGACCAGAATTTTGAGAAGAAATTAGTAACAAACTTAAATCATTAAATCCATTGAAGTGGTGGAGTAGTCACCATTTCCAAATGATTGCTGGAGGAAAAACTATAGTATTAATGTGTATATTCTCTCTTTCAGTCTGCAAAAGGTGCCTCAAAATAGAAATAAACAGCACAAAGAAACAATTGGATATTTTGAGCACATTATTCATTGCTAATCATACAAAAGAAAAGGGGGAGATGTGGGGAAGAGTCCTTGAGATTTGGATTTCTGGCTCAAGTATAAAGACAGAGTGTCTGGAATGCCAGACACTTGCTCAAGAGGAAAACCTTGAGAGCACTGTTTGAACTCTTGCTGGCACCAAGACTCAAGGATGAGATAAGGATAGATTAAAGGAGAAAACCTTGCCTGCAATATTTTTTTAAAGCAAATTCCAAGAGTAGCAAATCACTCACTGTGCTTCTCTGAACATAACTGGAGTCTTGCTCTGCTAATAAAAGTGCTGGGCTGTCTGTGCTTTGGGGTTAGCTAGGAAGATATGTTCTGCTAGCCCCCTGATGCCAGCTTTCTCTTAAACTCTTTGTCTTGTCTTTCTAATATCATGGTACCTTCACCAAGTCACCCACTTTACAGCAACAAAATTTATAATCAGGAGTTAACACAAAATGTATATAATGTGCCTGGGCTGGATTAAATTATGTGAGCCAAGAAAGAAGTCTGTATCATCTTAATCAGTATTCTTGTGGGTGTGAATTCATTTCTTATTATGACACTTTGAAGATGTATTTTCCTATAAATTAAGGAATAATTTGAGATTATGATCTTCTAAGATCCTTTTAGGTATGGACAGACTGAATGAGGGCAGATATTGATCCATAGAGTTGGAGGTCCTATTAAGAGAGGAAGGTCAGATAGAGTGAGAGGATCAAGAGGCTGGAAGGCAGTGGAAATTGGAGGAGCAGACACAATGAGAGTGAAATTGCCATGTGATGGGAGGAAGAGATGCAAGCCAAGAGCCTAAAAGGAGTGAGGAAATCCTGCACAAGAATGTTACAAACATCAGGGAGAAAGCAGGGTCTTGCTGATGCCTCACTGTTGGACTTTTAGCTTCTGAAACTGTGAGCCAATAAATTCCTGATTTTCAACCAAACAATGTGTGGTATTTGACATAGCAATCTGGCAAACAATGACATCTATTGATACCAGTAAGTGGGCTGCTGCTATAACAAATACCTAAAAATATAGAAGTAGCCTGAAATAGGTTAATGGATAGAAGAAGAAACATTTTAAGGTTATTCATAGAAAATGCTTAGATTGCTTTGAAGAGACTTTCAGCAGATCTTATGATTATTAAAGACATTTCTGGGGAATCCTCAGAAATAAGTCATAGAATTAGAGAAAGTTTCTACCATCTTAGTGAATACATAATCTATCATGGAGAGGATATTGGTAAAAATATGGATGCTAAAGTCACTTTAGTGAAGACCTAGAAGGAAATAATAAATATGTTATTAGAAACCAGAAGAAAGGTGATCCTTGTTATAAAAAGGCAGAAAACATGGTGGAAGGGTGTTCTCATGTCCAATGTAAGGAGAACCAGTTACCAATGAACTTGGATATTTGTTTGTGGAGATTTCTATGCTAAGTGTGGAATGTGCAACTTAGTTTCTCCTTGCAGCTTATAGTACAATGTGAAAATAATAAATAAAGTGAGGATTGATCTCTAAAACATAAAATAACCAGTAATTTAAAAATTGTTAAATTCTTAGCCTGTCCATATTGTCTGCTTGGAGAATAGGGTCAGAAGTAGATTTCTCTGAGCCCTCCTTAAGCTCCCTGCAGGAGATTTCTGAGATTCAGGGCTCCACTTGAGGGTGTAGCTGAACCAACTTTTTCTAAGGGGATTTCACAAAGGATTAATGAATCCAGTCAGCCATTTCAGAAGAAGTTAGGATCAGAAATATATTTGTCCGGGAAGGTTCTGTGGAAAATCCTTTTGTCTTGGATGGCTTGGAACCTCTCAACCAGAATAGTTAATCAACAAGGTTTTTGAGAACTTTGTATATGTAGAGGCATTTCCAACTGGATGTAAGTAGATAGAGAAAGAAAGTACAGAAACATGGGAGCAGAAGTCTGAACTGATAACATACACAGGACAAAAAAGAAAGGTGCTTGGAGGGATGGGGCAGAGTGAGTCCCCCACTCCAAAGCTTATAGAGATTTGGGACTAGGACCCAGCATTCAGGGAGAGCATGACCACTGCAGAAGCCTTTTAACTTGCCAGGAGGATAAAGAATAAATCAATGGTTTATCCTTAGAACTTGAAATCTAATGAAGTTTTCTCTGATGAGTTTCACACTTGCCTGGGACCAGTCAGCAGTGTTTACCTTCCAATTTTTCCTTCTAAAATGGTAATAGCTATCCTATGCCTGTCCCATCATCATATCTTAGAAATTTATAAATTGTATTCTAGAATACACATGTACATAGAGAGGAATTTTCCCTAATATGGATCAGATTCATAACTGACTTTGATGATTACTGAGTAGGTGCTGAATTGAATTAAGTCTTTTAGGGAATTGGGGGCGAGGATGCATTCTGCATGTGGGAACAACATGTTTATGGTGTCCAGAGGGTAGACTTTGGTATTTATTTGTGTACCCTCCAAAGACTTTTCTTAATCTTAAGTAGTGTTCTTGTGGGTGTGAACTCATTTGTAAATGGGATCTCTTGGAGATGTATCATCAGATAAGGTGTGAACTCATATTTGTGAATAAGATCTAAAATCCCAGCAAACTGAATGAGTGTAGGCCTCAAGCTACATGACTGAAGGCCTTGTTAAGGGCAGAAATGTGAGCTGAAAGAGAAGAGTAAGAAGTTGGAAGTCAGTGGAAAATGAGAGAATGTAATTCAATGGGAGGCAGAGATACAAGTCAGTGAACTCCAAGGATTGGGACAAGTCAGCAACATAATGCTAGAGAGTGAAGCAAGAAAGCATGCTCTTCCTTGTGGCTCAGTTTTGAATTTCTACCCTCTGAAATATGTGTGCTAATTCATTCTTGTTGTTAAGTAAGCCAGTGTGTGGTATTTGTAACACCAACATGGCAATCTAAGACACTGGCCCTTATAATTTTAGGAGAATTTCCAAATATGAAATGTAGGACAAAAAAGGTATGCCTCACCCAAAATTTGGAAGTATTGTCTTGCATCAATTCCCAATGATCATAGCACACATTTCCTTGAAATATTTCATAATGGCAGGGACACTCTGAAATAATGACATAAATTAACATTATGTTGCTTATAACATTGAAAGTTTGATAAAATGATTTCCATGAACAATACAATGGCTAAAATATTTAATACAGCCCAATCCACACTATAATGACACCTTCAAGGATTGAAACCTGCTATATAAGATGTACAGAAATGATGATTATCCCTAGTGCTTCTTCATTTAACAGTCCTATCTGCCCTGCTCTTTAATTTGGAAAGAATTAATGGTAACACATAGTGGATTATTGTAACCATAGTGCTGTGATTCCATGCGTTATGATACCCTTATTTAAACTTATTTTAATTATTAATTCCTGCAAATGCACAGCTGGAAAATATTTTGCTTATATATACTTGGGTAATATAATCTGTTGTTTGCAACTTTCAACACCATTTCAGTTGAAACATAATGAATTATTGAATCAAACACCCTGTATGAGTCAGTAAATAGAAAATAGAAAATAACCATGAAGTCATTGAACATTTGTATATATGTTACCAGATAAAAATGTTTGAACACATAGAGCTCTACAACACAAACAGTGGACCCTAATGTAAACTATGGACCATAGTTAATAATTTAATTGTAATGATATTGTTTTTTCAGTTACAACAAAAACTACAACACTAAAGCAAATTGCTAATAATTAAGCTCATGTGAGTGGTTGTGTATGGGAACTTTGTACCACCTACATGTGTATCTATAAACCTTTGACTGAACTAATAAATATATATTAAATTTATATTATAAATATGAATATATTATATTTTATCATTATTGCTGAAAAAATATAGTTAGAAAATAGTGAAATTAGATTTAAATTTCAATATTTAATATTGTATTTATATCCAGGTGTAATTCAGTGTTTACTTGTGTTGCCCTGCCTATGGTTTTATTTTCCCATAAAAAACTGTTAGAATCACATTTATTTGTGTTATTCATCCAGGTAGGTATGGCAGCTGTACTTTTCTGTTCACTTGAGTGTTCCTCCAACAGGCCCCACAAGGTGGATGTTTCCATCTCCAACTACTCCACTTGTAACAATGGCTGGTTCATGGAACACATTTTCTCATTAAAAAACCCCACATGGGACAGCTCCAAGATAATTTCTGTAACTGTTCCATTAATGCAAACTCTACAAGATCATATTAGGCATGAAGAACATTTTATGAAATGTCCCTGGTCCACCTCCACTTGAAGATTCAGTTAACAACTTCAGCTAAGCCCTGTTTTCTCCCCCAGAGAGGGCACCTCCACAAGTTGACAAACTGTCCACTCCACCTGCTGAGGGCCCCCCTATGCTACTCACCTCAGGGCACCCACAGTGTCCTGCACAATGAAGATTCTGGTTATGACTGCTCACCAAGACCAAGAAAGGAAATATTTTTTTGTTATTACTATAAATGACAAAGCACTTTTATATTGCAAACATTTTTGACAAAAAAAAAAGATTGTGATTATACATTAAAAAACAAAACAAAACAGAAAGCAATAGTTAAGTCCCTAAACTTGTCCTATCCTGTTCTGGCTAACAGATGATGAGCAACATTGCCCCATCACCCTCAACCATCCAATCCTGATGACATCACATCTACATCCACATAGAAGACAGCAGTGCTGCTTCCAAAGTTAATCCAGCCTTTCCTACTTGAAATGAGCACATATATACACTTGTCTCCAAGTAGATACAGGGTTATGGAAGAATGAAAATCTCTCCATGAGGCAAGTCAATTTCCAAACTTTCCAACAGAATCCCAGGATTAAACACTCCTTTTGTAAGGGATATTTTGAAAATCCCATGTGGTTTCTAACTAAAGCATTGTGCAAGACATACAATGAGGGAAGTCAATTTTCATTTTTTCCACCAGAATCCCCAGGAATAAACATATTTGTTTTGGAAGGAATATTTTTAAATAACACATGATTGCCACATAAATTATTATGCAAGAAATGAAACTTTCTTTTTCCTGACAGAGCTGTGCATGAGGAACAAAGAATTATTTTTCCCTTAGAGTACAGAATTACTCTAGAGGACACACAGATTTGTGTCCTCATCCTACAGTGGGAGCTGGGCCCAGTGCACAGAACACTCAGGAGTTCCCCCAGAACATTGTTTTATTGTGCATGATTCCAGCATTTTAATGTAGTTTATCTATTTACTTCTCATGATTCTGTGCATGAAGTTTTAGGGGAGATAACTAAAATTGAAGTCACTAATATTCTTTTCAAAAACAAAAAAATTCACCTATCTTCCAGTGTTGGTATGACTTCCCCTTGTTTCAGCATAAAAGAAGGTAACCAAAATATACAAATGCTCACATAAATGGGGTTCTATGAAAACATTGAGATTATCAAATTCTTATAGTATATTGAAGAATCACACTTTTGTTGAGTTTACTAGATTAATTCAACAGATTCTGAGGATAAAAAAGGCCAAATAAATGGTAGCATTTGTCTCTATCCAAACATGGAATAAGTAAGAAAGATAAACAGGTATTAGGCAGATGGAGATTAAATTAAAACTTCTATTTATTAAAATGTTGTGTAAACAAAGAGTTAAGCTGTGATAACATAATGGATTTCCCAATTCTGAACTTTCATTAGATAGACATAAGCAGCACTCATTGGCAAGGAGCAGTTCATGTTTTCCCAACAGGAGAAACACCTTCACTCTATTTATCCATGGTTGGTGATCGCTACAGACCCCAAGGTTTGCAGGACCCATGCCTCCCCAAACTCAGCACTCAAAACCCTTCCCTCCAGCTGGGAAAGCAAGGGATAGTGTGAGGAAAGGGACTATCTTACTCTACTCAAAGATGTCTGTGCATGGAGAGAAACCAATGGAATTGGGAGCATGTGTCAAAACTTTCAACAATTCTTAATAAAAAAGACATTTGAAAGCAACAACATATAGCACAACATCAAGGAATAATGGAACTGAGTTGAATGTGATTAATTAAACAAGTTATCAGACCACATGTTTGATTCCATGTCATTAAAATGAATAACATGGGTGTGATAATAGAACAATTATGAGAATATTCTCTCTTGAAATATCACAGTTATATATTAATACAGCATGCCATTAACTGGTAGGTTTGGGGGAAAATAAACCAAATGTAAGATATTGTCTATAATTAGTAGCAACGGCTTCATGATGCTCTTTCATGGTTTGTAGCACTTGTTTCACAATGATGCAAGGGGTTGTTGGTGGGGTATGTTTGGGAGCCCTGCATGAAGATATACATGTTTGTTTTGTAAGTTCACAACTTACACTCTACAGTTATTGTTTATAGTTGTTCATTTATGAATGATAAACTTCAATTAAAAAGTTTTAAATGTTTTCTTGTAAAAACAGTATATAGTTGTTGTCATTAAGAATGCACCTCCTATTCCTCATTCCTCCACTTGAAGGCACATAAAGCACCAAGGGCCCAGCTGATGTTCTCTGAGATCATCACCATGGTTCTGTGAAAATCAGGACTCCTGTAGGCTAATAAGGGCCAAGGGCCAAGGGCCAAGGGCCAAGGGCCAAGTTTTCAAGCAATACTGAGACAGCCCATGTCTTGGGAAACACAGGATTCATTTGATAAGCAATTTTGACTGAGGGATGCCCCAATGGCCTTTCTATAAGAAGAAAAAAGAAAATGGATTAGGGCAAAAAGAGACAGCCAGAAGAGTGTTGAATCTGGCATGAACACTTTTGTGTGAGGGGGAGAATTAGATGTGAAATCCATTATGGTTTATAAAATACTGACCCTGGCATAGCCTCCCTCTTGGTTCCAAACTGAATTAAAATGATTGTCCTGCTTGGATAATCCCACTGAGTTCTCTTCCTGAGTCTGATTAGAAAAGACTCACCAGGCTGCCCTGAAATGCCTCAGATATCTGATCCTGAAGACAACTGGCAGAGCCATCTGTGCTACCATAAGGAGAGTTTTTGTGTGAGAATGTTTCTTCTGATTACAATGAAATTTTCTTACTTCAGACACTTCAGTGGAAATGACACAATCTAGTGAGGTTCCAGAGAGAAAAATTAGATTTAGTGCAAGCCCCAGACTTTACAGGAAAGCATCCCTTAATGTCCCTCTGCCCCTTTTTCTGTAGGGGTGTGCGAACTATGCTCAATAAGTGCAGATAACCTCTGCAGCCTGGCTCCCTCAGGATGCCCTGCAAGTGAGGATTGAATCTGGGCTCACATTGCATCTTCTCACTGTTTCTCACTCACCAATATATAACCATTCTCAGACTGTCCATCTCCAGGCACAGCATGCTCATGGGAAAGACTCTGGAGAAGGCAATTCTGCCCTTCACAGTTCTGTGTTGTGTGTGCTAATGGTGGCATTACTAATGTCTCTGACAAATCTAGCCCTTTTCTGGAGCCTTCTTTATGCAGTTCAGGTTTTACTTCCTAAAGGTGAATCCAGAGGCTGCCAAGGAGAGTGTCAGAGACATTCTGAACTGTATGAATAATCAACCAGACTCAACCAACTGAGCACCTGCAAGCACAGACATCCTGGTCAGGACAATGGCCACATAAATCCACTGTTTCTCTCACAAATATCAACTTACTTACTCAATGTCTCTTGTTCCCCATGAAATTGTCTTTTAAAACAGTCATGGGAAAACCTAGCACAGAATTAATATCATGCTGATTCTTCTGTATTCTTTCATGATCACACAATCAGAACAGCTGGGAATCCAGGGCTGGGGCTCTTCTCTCAAAGCTGAAGGATCAGAGCTGGGCTGGTTTACATCAGCAAAGGAAGGAAAACTATTTGGAAGTCCCCTGCTATATTGCTAGGTCTGCAGTGGAGCCTTGGAAAATGGAAGTGCCCCAGAGCAGGGATGAGTGTCCTGGGGTAGATTGATGGCAATGACAGAACCTGAGACAATGTAATTATTATTTGATTGTGCTGGACTAAACATTTCAAACTCTTGATCTTATCTAATTCATACATTTGTACAGAAATTTTGTGAAGATGATATCAGTGTCACATCCAGTTTACAATTGTAAAATTTCAAACAGAAAGTTAGAAAGGTTGTCCAACATGCCCAAAATATATGTTTATTGATAGTGAGCCCCAGGGTCTAACCTGTATTCCTCACCACTAAATTGAATGGCTCCCCTGAACAAACTCCAGAAAACAATGGGGCATGCCTAGAAAGTTTTGTAACATCCCCCTTTGTGTAGTGAGAACATTGCATGATGTTGCTGCATCCTTAGAGTCTACCTAAAGAATGAAGACAGAACAAGTGTTGCTGCATAATGCATTTAAAGTGTTTTCTGGCATTTTACAGGTCATGATTTATCTCTCTATCTCTCCATCCTATTCATCTATCCATTTGTTTATTTGTGTCAGCTTTATTGAAGCATAACTGAATTATGATAAAATTTTAATTTTAAAAATCACATTTTAATGTAACATTGGATAAATATATACATATATGTACACATGTGTAAACATCACCACCATCCCAATAGCGAACTCCCAAATGTTTTCACTCATTACTCTATAATTTCTGCCTTCTATCCTTCCCCTTCTCTCCAGGGAACAATTAATCTTCTCTTTGAAAAATAGCTTTTATAACATATACCATAAAGTTCATCCATTTAAAGAATATAATTTCATGGCTATTGTTTAAAAAACATTTGCTACCATTACAAGAGTTAATATTAGAATAGTTTCATTGGCACATAAAGAAAAAATGTAGCTTCTACCTAATTCCTCCTATCCTTCTCCCTCCCATTTAGCCCTAATAAACAATAAATCTATATTTTCTCTGTAGATTTCCCTATTCTTGGCCTTAATGTGAAAGAAATCATAAATTATGTGGAAATTCATGACTGGCTTCTTTCAGTTATATTATTTTAAAGTTCAACCATGCTATAGATGAGAATCAATACTTCATGTCTATTTTGTAATAAAATCAAATATTTGTGTGATATATGTACAACACAGATTTCTCACTTAAACCACTTTCGTGTGTGCGACTCTGGGATATTCATTAAATTCATAATTTCACGCAAGAAGCACCAAAAAATTACAAAAATTTTTCATCATGTCCTACAGAACTTCGGTAACCATTAATAATTACCTTGCCATTCCATCTAGAACCTGATTACCTGTAATCTACTTCCTGTGTCTATGAATTTGCATATTCTAGGCATTCCATGTAAGATAAATCATACAATTTTCCCTTTGGATTTTGACTATTCAAGTCAAAAACACATTTCAATGTTCATCCCTGTTATAACATGAGTTTTTCATCTGTACAGCTGAATGGTATCCCAATGTTTGTATCCATTTGTTTATCCATTCATCTCTTGATGAAAATTTGGATTATCTACAAATTTTTGCTATTGTAAATAACACTGCTGTGAACAATGTTCTACAAATATATATTTGAATCCCTGGTTTCAATTACACATGGAAAAGGAGTTGTAGTTTCATATGATAATTTTTATTTAATAGCTTGAGGACCTGCAGGTCAGTTTTTTAAAAAGGCTTAATCATTTAACATTCCCATTAGCATTATAGTAGGGTTCCTATTACTCCACATCTTCTCAAATACTTGTTGCTGTCCTAATTTTTAATTCTAGCCCATCTAGTGGATATGAAACGGTATTGCATTGAAGTTTTGATATGTGTTTCCATGATGAAAAATATGCAATGCTGCTTTTCATTTACTTATGAAACATTTGTATGTCTTTGTGTTTTTGTTGAGATTTAAGTAATTAACATATGCTAGATACAAGTCATTTATTAGATGTATGATTTATACTTGTTTTCTCCCATTCTATTGGCCCTATATTTACACACTTCATATCAATTCACTTAAATCACTACTTATTAAATTTGATAAAGTCACTTTAACTATTGATAAATTTGCTAGAGTGGGACAGGGGCAACTTGGATAGTGTTCACAGCAAAGTTCATTTTCTCATATCCCAGCCTTTACCCAGGAAATTTAGATCAGAGGTTAGAAGTGGTAAGGAGCCAGGTATGCTTCAGGTGATAGTCATGAACAGGAAAGGTATGCTTGCCCTTGGCCTGGAAACTATAGGTGCACTGGGCTGACAAAACCAGCATGAGGAACACTCATTCCTTAGACACAAGATGCACCATGAGAAGCTGTTTCCCACACTGAGATGCAGGGCAGAGTGGAAGCAGTTGAGTCATGCTCAGCTTCCCAGGATGTGCTGGAATATGAGGTCCAAGCACACATCTGAGCAGGTCTGTGACCCTGTGAGTTCTGTCAGGTGAGCTCTGCCTTCAGAAGCCTGGGGCTGTGAATTAGGGGTGTGACAAGTTCTTAATGATAACTTTACTCACAGTTATCTATAACAAGTAGCTAAATAATTGATATATACAAAGTTTTATAATTTTATGAAAAAGGAATATGCTAATAAATGATTGATAAATTCTTACATGTAAAATCAAAGGGAAGTTACTGATTAAATTTGAATCATATCAGGAATGTTCTTTGCATTAAAATAACATATGAGCTCATTTTTATCTTATATATCTATTACAACCAGTGTTTGTGATACAATGATGGCATTGTAGGTAATTGGGTCATAATTTATAAGGTGCTTAATGAAATTGCAGAGACCTTGTCCTTGAAATCACATGAGAGGGAGGGAACAAAGGGAGGCACTTGGCTGCGGTATCTAGGAGAAGGCTGATCTCTGCTCCTTCCTGCTCCTTCCCCTGAGGACAGGGGATATATATGATGGGAGGGGATTATTATTTGCCAGAACATTCTCAGAAATGTGAGTTAAGTTGCTAGATATAATTTCAGAGAGAGTAAATGGAAGTATTGTCCACACCTTAAGGCATATTCAGAAGACAGGGAAAAATAACAATTTACATATTTTTAAAAATATGGATTGGCAAATGGGTGCCCTCTGGTGGTCCAAGTGACCTAAGCAGCCCAGGCCCCTCTGTGCCCTGAGGAGAGGTTTGTGTCTGGGCTCACCCTGACTTCCTCTCACTGTGCTTCTTGCACAGTAATAAGTAGCTGTGTCCTCAACTTCCAGGCCGCTCAACTTTAAATAAACTTCATTCTTGGAGGTGTCCCTGGTGATGCTGAGTCAGGACTGAAGAGTTGGGTTATAGTGTGTACCTCCACTACTCCATATAACACCCACCCACTCCAGGCCCTTTCCTGGAGCCTGGCGGTTCCAGCTCATATCATTGTTGGTTAAAGAGACTCTAGAGACAGAGCAGGTGAAGGACAGGGTCTGTGATGGCTTCACCAGGCCAGGTCCTGACTCCTGCAGCTGCACCTGGGACAGGACACCTGAGGACAAGGAGAACCACAGTGAATCCTGTGCTCAGAGGCAGCACCGCATTACCTTCATGTCTGAACCCCTGAGACACTCAAATCTGGGAACTGCCACCAGAAAGAGGAAGAACCACAAGGCTTTCATGTTCTTGTGCAGGAGGTCCATGATGCCCAGAAATTGTGTTTCCTGACAAATAAGAAACCTAAATTTAAGTAAATGTGTGCTATGGTTTCATGTGTCTGCCCATGAGGTGATTTGCATCTGGGAGGTAACTCTGTTTGTAAAATGAAAGGGGATGAGGAGAGATTCATGTCTTAGGGGCACCTTGGGAGAACACAATCTTCTCCCAGGTTTACCCCATCACCAAGTCCAGTTTCCTCTAATTCCAGGTGGGGAAAGTGTTGAATGATCTGGTCAGGGATTCAGATGCAGCCAAGGAAAATGGATGGCTTTGGAAATATGGTCATTGTGCCACTGTGCCAGCATTTATATATAACTGTATGTGTGCAAATACACATATGGAATGTATGGCATGTATATGCCCTGACAGTGTTGGCTCTAATGGGTTCTGGTTGATTTTTGAGATATCAGTGTAGGTAGGGTTTTTGGTGCCACATTTTTCATTTTCCTAGTGCTGTTTGTCACTAGGGATATTATGATTGTAGTTTTAGTAATCCGTCAGTGCTTTTAGAAATTTTCATTGCTGCATTAGTAGTATTATCCTCCATGGGAGTCAGAAAAGACCTGTATGTGACCTCCCCTTAAACACCATAACTGCCAAGGGAACACCTGCTTGGTTCTGCCCCTGACTTGTCACACCTTTGCAACTGAGGAAACTGAGGAAGGTCATCCCTACTCACCCTCAGTCTCCTCACCTGAGTATTGAGAGATGTAGATCCGCTCATCTCTGAGTATTTATTTCTATTTCATCATGTTGTAGAAGGAAGTTGGATACAGCATACTGTAAGCTAGCAATGTAATAATATCGGTGTAATAATAAATCAATGTAATAATAAATAAATAATTTATTATTATTTAATAATAAATATGGTAATACATTCATCCCTAGTCATGTTCCTTATGGGTGAGGTAGCAATGTGAGGTAGAAAGGACTTGGTCTGGACACTAAAGTCACTGATGTTTATGGCAGAACTATGGGGTTAATGAGAATATCATACAGCATGTTCCAAGGTTAGGACTGCGTCCATGGGTGGAAGAGCTGTGAAGGGAGGTGCAGGGAGGAAAATCAAATCCACATGCGGAATAAATTATGTCACCATAAGGATGCTGTGCTGAAGGTAAAAGAGCATTTTCCATTGAAGACTTATTTCCACATATCCTTGTTTTCTGAATTCATTGTGACATCGACATTTGGTAAAATCAGTTCAAGTGAATGAATGCCTATGCTACTGCTTGTTTCACATAACTTTATAGGTTTTATTTAACAGTAGGATTGCCCAAAGAGGGGTGACTTAATGAAATTCCACTGAACTTGTATCCTGAAAGAAACATAGGAGAGGTAAGACCAGGCCTACCTGAGCCTTCCCATAAATCTGAACAGAGAAGCCATGAAATGAAAGCCCAGATGCTGCAGGGAATCTCCCTTATCCTTCCACTCCACCTGCATCTCAACCTGGCCTTGGTGTTCAGTGGTCCTAGGTCTCTCTTCACCTGTCCTGGTCCTGGGCACTTGACTCTGTGGTCCTATGTTACTCCTGATCCTACCTGGGTATCTGCCCCTGAACCAGGTTCCTGGGCTCAGTGATCCTCATAGCCCCAGGCAGTCAGTCCTGCTGGCCCTGCAGGGAGCTGAGGACCTGGGCTTCTACTCAGTTCTGCACTGTGGGTCCCACTTTCTGGTCCTGAGCATTCAGGTTGTTGGATGTAAGTGGCAGCTGGCACTGTCCTTGGTAGGCCTCCTGGCCATGGATGGCTGAGCTACAGTTGTGATCAGTGTGGCTGTTATAGGAGGTCAGCATCTGTGGCCCCTTTCCAGGCTCCTCTGTTTCAAACAGAGCCCATGGACATCAAAACTGTTTACTCTGCTCTCAGCTACTGGACTCCTCATGCATCCTGAGGGACACTGATCACTGGTCAAACAACTGTTCACTGAGAGAGATAGGGAAATGCAGACCTTATTGGAAACTCCCTATGACAAACACACCCTACCATGCTTTTGTATGAAAACGATCCTGAGCTGTGAGGTCCTGAGCACCCCCTAGAAGCTAATCTGCATGGAAGATGTCAGCCTTGGCTCAAACTGCCTTCCCCTCACTGTGTGCCTCAGACAGTAATATATGGCCATGTCCTCACCTCTCAAAGTGTCCATTTGCAAAGACAGTGTATTAATCTCCATTAAAAGCTGTATCCTATGGACAAAGGTAAATCCTATAGAAACTCAGAATGGAGTGGATTCTACCCCAAAATCTCTTACCACCTACTGTATCTTCCCTGAGGAATAAAAGTTTGTTTCCCAGGAAGGGCACCAAAACAAGTAGCAGAGGACTCTGGTGGAAGAAAACCATTTCATCTGTGTGAGGGAAGAGATGGGAAAAACAACACTCTACCCTCAGGGCAGTAATTCATTTTAGCTCCAGAACTGCCTCTGTGGAGAAGGGAAAGGGCCCAAATACAGTCAGACCCCAGATTTACAGTCACAAGGCAAGCTTAAGGATAAGGCTCTGTCAGGAGATGAGAGAGTGCAGCCCCTTTAGTTCAACCTCCTCTACCTCACTGCAACAATTAAGGAACATTAGGGCAGTAGTCAGCTTGGAGCACAGGTAACAGATCACATTCCAAGCAGGGGAACAAAACAAGGTATCACTAGAGGTAAATAATATTGCTTGTGTAAAAGCAGCAAAATATTCAAAATCAGGGGTACATGGCAACAATCAACTCCAAATCAGTTATGACTAGAGTCACACAAACACCCACAGAAAAGGCACAGCAGAAAGTTAGGATGAGGTCACATGAGGAGAATAAAAGGAATTATAATAATGATAAATAGTAACGAAAAATAAAATAATTCAGTATTGAATTTTCAAAAATGACTTGTATCAACAAATATAAATTAAGAGAACAATCCAAATAGACAGTATGATAGAATGAGTTTAATATTTGAACCAAATATTGGAACTAAAATATAAACAAAGAAGTAAATGTAACTCTGATTAATGTGTTAAAATCTGAACAGGGAAAATGTAGACAGATGGCCAGATTGGATAGGCAACTTCAACAGAAAAATGGCAATTATTAAAATGAATTATATACAAACACAAGAAGTACAAAAATGTAACACAGGAGCAGTAATGAATAAAGTGATCCTCAGGACATTTAATACATATGTCAAAATAAATGAATAAAATCATTGAACTTAAGTCAGTATATATTATCTAAATTGAGAAATAAAGTAATATTAAAACTTGGTAAAAGAGAGTAGAATATCCTAGGCCTGTGGGTCAATATCACATAGTTTAATGTAGCCTTGGATGATGCACTACTAACATAGGAATAAGAAAACTAATTAAAACAGATTGGCCATCAAAACCATGGGAGCAAGTTGGATTGAGAATTTTAGTGAGGAAAGATAAAGTAAAACAACCCAGATTTCTGCATCCAGTGAAAACAGCCATTAAATTAAAATTGTTCAGATAGGCAGAAAATAGGAGCATCTTTTCCAGCATACCCACACTTTGATAAATACCTAAAGTTTTTTTTCAGGAAGAATGAATATTTTGTATGTCAGAATTTGAAGATATATAAACAATGCAAAACTTAAATAGAAGTGAAATTTAATATTTTGTCATTTTAATCACTTTTTATAAGTTAACCACTTAAAGTAATAATTTTAATCAGTTATTGCAAGCTTGTAGCATATGAAATTACATTGGGCAAAAACAAGCATGCAAGGGAAGATAGGGAAGATTTGGAAATATGCCGTCATCGTGTCCTTACACACACATGAAGAAATTTAGCATATTTAATGTCGAATGAGATGATATAAAAATGCTTATTGTAATTCTTTTATCAACCACTTTAAACACTTAATAGTACAGCAAATACTAATTAAGTAAATAGGTTTGATAAATGATTTAAATTTAAACCAATAGCTAGAAGAAACACTTGCAAGTGATATTGGTTGGCTACATTTGACAATGCCTGAATAAATAGCCTCAGATTGTTATAATTTTGATGGTATTCATTAATTTCCAAAGTGCCAATGCTATCAAGTCTGTTGAAAATTTGATCAATACTTTTATATTATTATATATATTTGTCTAATTCATTGATTATTGGGAAAATGGAATTTCTCACTATAATTGTAAGTGTCTCTCATTCTTGTAGAGCTGTCTTTGTTTTAATTCATGTAGCTCCATTATTGGAGTCATATGCCATCGGTATTGTTTTCTTCTTCTTGATTAATTGACCCATTTATCACTATGAAATTTGCCTCTTTATTTCTCATAATATTCATTTTAATGAAGTCTGATCTGTCTAATAGCTAATAAAGCCAATTCATCTGTTACTGTTGTATAGTTTCATGATACAGCATTTCCATCATTTTACCTTAAATTTATTTGTCTACCTTCATCCTTTAAATAAGATTCAAATACATAGCATTATTCAATGGATAGATGCACTGACTGTGCCCTGGACAGGAACAGCAGCATTCTTGGAGAGGATGTGGTTCTTCTGTGAGTAGACAGACTCCATGTAGAGAGCATCCCTTGAGCAACAGACACATGAGCTCAAGGAAAGTGGAAATTTTCTGGAAGTGCATATACTACACAATCTAGACGTGTAGGAATTACATGTTAATCAATATTATTTGGCTTAATATCTGACCATTTCAACTATTTAACCATTTCTAGAAGACATCGGCCTTCTAAATTCAAAATATTACACAAATAAAACATGCAAGAGAGAATTACAGACTCATATTTAGTAGATCATTTCATATCAAAGCACTTGGAAAGAATTTTCACTCAGTTTAGTGTTAACTCAAAGCTCATGCACTGAAAAATTCCAACACTGGCTTCCTGGTCACTAAGCAACCAAAAAACCAAGATGGTTTTCTCTAGCTTTTCAATTTCCTTAAACATTACACAGTCTCCTGTATGGGACATACTAATAACAAATGAAGTGTCCACTCTTGTGGCAGGGGATTACTTGGTATTTACATTC
>JAQZBX010058172.1:0-17805 GCA_029593785.1 Cabassous unicinctus
GGTTATCCTAGGGCTTACAATTAACATGTTAAATTTATAACAATCTAGTTTTAATTCCAACTTAATTTAACAGTATAGAAAACTCAGCTCTGATAGAGCTCCATTCCTCCTTCCTTTATGTTGTATTGTCACAAATTACATCTTTATGCATTATGTGCCTATTAACATAGATTTATAAAATAAATTTTGCATTTTTCTTTTAAATTATATAGGAAAAAAGAGGTATTAAAACCAAAAATACAATATTGTCTCTTATATTTACCCATATAGTTATCTTTTCTGATCCTTTTTATTTCTTTGTGTGGCTTCAATTACTGTCTTGTGTCCTTTCATTTCAGCCGGAAGGACTAAAAGTAGCATTTCTTGGAGGGCAGCTCTACTAGTGAAAAATTCCCTCAGCTTTTGTTTAACTGGTAATGTCTTAATTTCTCCTTCATTTTGGAAGGACAGATTTGCCAGGTATAGAATTCTGGGTTGACAGCTTTTTTTCCTTTCAGCACTTTATTTCATCCATGCCCCGTCTCCATGGTTTCTGATGGGGAATTGGTACTTACTCTTATTGAGCAACTCTTGTACATGACAAGTCATTTCTCTCTTGCTGCTTTCAGAATTCTCTCTTTGTCTTTGGCGTGTGACTGTTTGTAATGTATTTTGGGTAAATCACTTTGAGTTTATCTCACTTAGAGTTTGTTGCGCTTCTTGGATATGTGGGCTCATGTCTGTCAAATTTGGAGAGTGTTTTGTCTACTGTTTCTTCAAATCTGCCCCCTCCCCATTCTTCCAGGACTCCTGTTAAACATATGTTGCTACACTTGATAGTGTCTACAAGTCTTTTAAGCTCTACTCACTTTTCTTCTTTCTTTTTTCTTTCTGCCCTCAGGCTGGATAATTTCAATTATCCTCTCTTCAAGTTTTCTAATTCTGGATGTGAGGGGGATCTGGCAGCGACATCTGTCAGCCCATTGATCACCAGGGTTGATTCGGCTGATCTGGCTGGCTAGGCAGATGTCCCCTTCCCCCCTCACTGCTCCACATGCATCCCTCCTGAAGCTGCTCACTGGGTCAAAGAGGACAACCTTCCTTGCTACAGGAGGACCATTCTTCAGTCAAGGGTATACAAGTAGCTGTGTTCCTCTGCTAGAACCTCCATACAAGCTCTCAAGTTTGCTGATTCTTTCTTATGCCTGCTCAAATCTGCTGTTGAATCCTTCTAGTAAATTTTTCATCTCAGTTATTGTGCAACCTGTCACATTCAAGGGACCCTCAATAAGATTAAGTGCCAATTTCTCATCGGAAACCTCTGAGACAAGAAGGCAGTGGGAAGACATATATAAAGTGGTGAAAGCAGAAAATTGCCAACCAAGAATTCTATATTTAGCAAAACCATCTTTCAAAGATGAGGGAGGGATCAAGACATTCCCAGATAAACAAAAGCTGAGGGACTTCATCACCCTAGAGCAGCCTTACAAGAAATGCTAAAGGGAGTTCTGCAGGTTGGAAGGAAAGGACACTAGACGATTGACTGAAGCCACATGAATAAATAAGATCTCCGGTAAAGATAATGACACAGGTAAATAATAAATTCCAGTACTATTGCATTTTTTTTGTAACTCCACATTTTGCTTCCTACAGGATCTAAAAGGCAGATGTATAATGCAATGATAAAACAATGATTTTAGATTCCTCATGTATGAATATGTCATTTGTGACAAGAAATACTCAAAGGTGGGACTGAAGAGTATAGGAACATAGTTTGAGCATGCTGTTGAAGTTAAATTGGTATCAAAGCAAGCAAGATTGTTATAGATTTAGGATGCTAAGTTTAAGCCCCTTAGTAACCACAAAGCAGCAGCAAAGTCATAGAGACAGACAATAGAGTACAAGTTACCAAGGGCAGGGATCAGGGGCCAAGGAGATTTAAAGCAAAATGAGTACAGGGTTTCTATTTGGGGTGAAGGGGAAATTCTAGTAATGGATGCTGTTGAGGGCACTGCAACACTGTGAATGTATTTAATCCTACTCAACGGTATGCTTGGGAAGGGTTGGGATGAGAAGATTTATGTTGTATATACGGAAAGAAAGGAAGGGAGGGAGGGAAGGAGGAAGGGTAGGAATGAGAGAGGAAAGAGAAAAAAAATTAAGAGACAGAGAAATTAAAGAGATAATGACAATTAAATGCAATACATGATACTTGATGGGATCTAAGAATGGAGAAGAAAGGCTCAAAAGGACATTATTTGGACGTAAGAAAAAATAGAATATGGAATGTAAGCTTTATAACAATGTTAATATTTTTACTTGATAACTGTACTTAAGGTGATAGTGTATAAGCCTTATTTGCAGAAAATACACATGGATGTATTATGTGTTCAAAGTTATGATGTGTACAACCTGCTCTCAAGTGTTCAGAAAACAGATGATATGTGAAAGATGATAGATAGGTAGATAGATTGGTTGATTGATTGATAGATAGATGATAAATAAATAGAATTGTGTGGCAAAGGTGGCAAAATGTTAAAATTCTTGGGTCTGGGTATCTGGGGAGGACATGGTAGTATGTTGGAGTTCTCTGTATGGGGTATGTATTATTTTTGCAACTGTCCAGTAAGTTTGAAATTTGTTCAGAATGTTTTAAAAAATTATATCCTGCAACACACATTTTAAAAAGGTCTCTATTCAATCCCAACACTCATGAAGTTTGACTCACTGCCCACAGTCACGGATGTGTGTCTCTGAGAGGATGGACTGGTGCTTTCTCCATGTTCGCACGAGTGTCCTAATGCTCCCAGGGCAGGCACTGCCAGAATTTACCACAGTCGTTGGTGGGCCATTTAACTATGAAACCGAATGTTTAGATTTACTTTGGAACATGATTAGTCTTTGTCTTATTACCAATTTGGTTTTCCTGAAAATGGGCATCTCTAGGCTTTAGCTCCACATGTTTTCCCTCTCCAGATCTCAAAATCTCCAAGAAACCCCCAGCTAGGGGGAGCAGACGTGGCTCAGTGTTTGAATGCCTGCTTCCCATGTACAAGGTCCTGGGTTGAATCCTTGGTACCTCCTTAAAAAAAAAAAAAAAAAAGGAACCCCCCAGGTGGGTTCCTATGATGGATTAGTGGGTCTATCCTAAGAGATAGGAGCAAGAACTAGGCACATCTGGGTATTCCAAGCAGCACACTTGTGTTTCCATGAAAATGTACTCATCATAAAGGAGTACACTGGAAGAGAAAATAAATACTGTTTTATATGTAAGCTAGGTTTATGAATGCTTTATTCAAAAGATTGGCTGTACTTGATACAATTCAAGCTGAAGTCATGGGAATAAGGGAGGTGGGTCTAAAGGGAAATGACAGGGCAGATACTCAAAACTTTCTCACTGATGAGTTCCTACTCTAGCTTAACTTACCTACATCTCAGTTTAATTATCTGAATAATGGGGAAAACGTCTCCCTGTCTTTGTCCTACCTACACACCATCAGATGACATCATAAAAAAAGGCACGTTGAAATGAAGGAATCTACACCTATAGTATATGTGTCCCAGTGTAAAACTCTAGCTTGTGTATATTTTCCAATTGTGGAGAGGACCGGAAAGTTCTGCTTTCAAACTCTATTTTTTTTTTTTTTTAGCAGTACCTGGGATTGAACCCAGAACCTTGTACATGGGAACCAGGCACTCAACCACCAAGCTATATCTGCTCCCCAATGAGAATTGTTTTTTCATTTGTTTGTTTGTTTGTTTTTAGGAGGCACCAGGGATTGAACCTGGGACCTTGTATATGGGAAGCAGGTGCTCAACCCCTTGAGCTACATCCACTCCCCAAGCTCTATTTTTTAACATGGATGGTATTTCAGTTTCCCAGCTGCTGAAACAAATATTGTACAAAGAGTTGGCTTAAACAACAGAAATTTATTGACTTATGGTTTTGAGGTGAGGAGAAATCCAAAATTGAGACCTAAACAAGGTGATGCCTTCTCCCCAAAGACTGGGGCATCCTGGGACTGGCTGCTGGTGATCCTTGGTCCTAGGTTTTTCTTTCACATGGCAGCATCTTCTCCTTTCTTGGAAGGGGCATAAGAGAGCCTTCTAGGCTACTGGAAATGTTCTGTTTCTTGAGCTGAGAGATTGTTTACACAGATGAATATAAATACAAATATATCTTCATCAAGCTGTGAACATGCCATTTACTATATATGTTATACATTTGTTAAAACAAAGCAAAGAAACAAGAATAAGCAACTCCCTCAAAGAGAGAGAGAAGAAAGGATTAAAGAAAGGCGAAGAGGGAGGGGAGGGGAGAGAGAGACAGAGAGGAGGAGGGGGAGGAGGAGAGGAAGAACAGAGCTGGAATTAGAACACATGGCTCTTTACCTAGATACCCACACACTGGCTGTTCTGTAACTTATGTGTATTCACGCTGATTTAATTTCCAAGCCTGAGCTGAATTTTGTATTTACATTCTCTTTCTGTATAATAAGGGTTTAACATCAGTAAAGTGACAAGCTTGCATAATAAAGAGCAATTATAAATTAAATCACATGATTTTGAAGAACAGCATGATGAAATATTATAGAGTGAGGAGAGTCTTTTTATAGCAAACAGCCCTCAGTTCTCTCTTTCCTCTTTTCTTTTTCATAAATGTTGCCCTTGAAATATCTTGTAGGTTTAAAATGAAGGCATCCTATATGTTGAAGAAAATGGCTAATGACATGGGATAACAGAAGGCAAAGGCAAAGTTACCATATTCAGGTCTGTGAGGTGTAAATTAGAATGGTGAAGGCAGGAAAAGGATGCAGAGGCACAGCTGGAGTTTACCTGTGTACCATAAAAACCAAGTAAGCTCTTTTTCAGAATCATGTCTATTATAATCACAATGTTCTGGTCAGTATGGTGGGTACTGTTTCTCTTGAGAGACCATCTCTGAAGAACCCTCTTATATCGAAACAGTTTATATAAGGATTGGGTAGCAAAGAGGAGCTAGAGTGACTTACCCCAAAAATATGTATGAAAATTACTTTCAATAAATTCTACCTACTTCTTGCTAAATAAACCAGTACTTGACAGGAAGGAGGAAAAGAAAGAAAGAATCTAAACCTTTTTGGTTTAGAAAAGCAAAGTTTCCAGCAGAGCTAGAGATTAAGGCACCCCCTAAAGTAAATAGTTCTCTCCCAATGAATAGAAAGAAGAGAAATGAGAACTGCAAGGAGAGAGGTGATGCTGTCACCTTTTCTTTATACATGGGCACTTTTTCCTCAGGTAGTTCAGAAAAGCAGAAAATGGTCAAAGCTAAGCCACTGGCAGCAGAAATAAGCAACACAAAGACTTCAGAACCAAACGCCCAGTAGTGGGTCAAGCCCAAAAAAACATGGGTGCTGTGATGGTTAGGCTAATGTGTCAACTCGGCCAGGTAATTGTGTCCAGATGTCTGTTTCAGCAAGCACTGGGCTAATTGTAATACAAGAACATTTATGGACTTCGATCACCAGTGAGTTTACTGCATGGATGGCTGATTACATCTGCATCAATCAGGGAGGTGCATCATCAATGGGTGATGCTTTTATCCAATCAGTTGAATGCCTTAAAAGGGGAAGTGATTTCAACATTCAGAGAGAATTTCCCAGTTCATCATTGGACAGCCAACTTCTCCCAGAAACTCATCAAGGACCTTTCATCAGACTTTCATCGGAGCCTCTGGTTTGCAGCCTGCCTGCGGAACCTGGACTTGTGCATCCCCACGGTCGCGTGAGAGACTCTTTCAAAATCTCATATTATTGACAGATATCTCCTGTTGATTCTGTTTCCCGAGAGAATCCTGACTAATACAGCTTGGTACCGGGAGTAGTTCTTGAGGAACAGAGTCTTAAACATGGGATGTCTGAAGTGGTTCTGGGAGTTTTGTAATTGGCTCTCTACTCTAATTGGACTCAGGGGTACTAATGACTCCCTTTCCAATAATGAAGAGGTTGCTAACAGTCCATGGCATGAGATATGCAAAATAGCATCACTTGATTGCCCTACTTCCACGCTTATAAGAAGCAAGGATCTGGGTGAGAGTGTCTTCAACACCTTAACAGAATTTGGTGTGGTCAAAAAGTATAATGATGTTGGCTGGCTCCTCCTAGATACTCTGGACACAGTTACAAAAGAAAGAGATGAGCTAAAGTCTTCAAATTTGAAACTTAAATGCCGCATGAATGATATGAAAGCTTCTACGTGTGCCTTGAAAGAAAATCCTGTCTCCTGTAGCCACAGACTTGAGATATCTGAGAATCAAACCCAGACTCTCATTGTACGAGTAGCAGAATTACAGAGGAAACTAAAATCTCAACCTTGCAGGGTTTCTGCAACTAAAGTGAAGGCATTGATTGGAAAGGAGTAGAACCCCGAGGATTGGGACGGAGACATATGGGATGATGATAATTTGGTGGGGACATTGGAACCCTAAATTCTGCTGAGACTTTACCAGATAAACCAGAGATGGCCTGCCCTGTGAAGACCACACCTTGTCAACCTTGTATCATCCAGCCTCCAACCTGCCCCTGGGAGTCCAGACTTCCTTCCAGCCCTGAGGTGGGTACATGCCAAATGGAAGCCTGCACTGCCCAGCCCCTGGCCTGCCCCAGGGAGTCTGGACCTCCTCCCAGCCCTGAGGTAGGTACCAGCCAAACTCCAGCTGGGTAAGCAATGCCTGGCTAAAGTCAGAGCCTGAACCAGCTGATAACAGATGAGTTAAGGGTGAATGGCAAAAGTACCTATGTGTGCTGGAGGGATTTGTTCATGTGTCCAAGTTGTTCTGGAGCAGTGATGGCAGTACCTCTTCGTGGACCAGCTGCATCCAGATCAAGGCGGGGGGGGGGGGTGCTTTATAAAAAGAAGCCCAGACCCCATCCAGATTCCAATGGAGAGCCAGGCTGGTGAAGCATTGCTTTAAAGCTCTATCTGTATCTATCTATCCATCTACCTACCTGTTGTTATCTAGATAGCTAGATAATAAGCTAGCTATTTTATTACTATTTTTAAAACTGAATCTAATTAATGCAAGCACATGATATTTTAAAAATCACATATAAAAAGGTATACAAGAAAAAATACATTTTTTCTCATTCTCTTGCCCAGAAATGAAAATTCTTACCAGCTTTCCATTATCCTTTTAGAAATATCCATATACCTATATTCCTTTTTTTTAATTCAAATGACAGCAAAATTCAACTAATATATATATTGGAAATAATTCTATGTTAGCACAAATAGATAGACCTCATTCTTTTTCATGAAATTCAATTGTAAGAACACATCATAATATATTGAACCAATCTCCTGTTGGTGATTTCCAGTCATTTGCTATTTCTTACAGTGTTGTGTGACTAGCTCTATCTACCAATGCCTTGCACTTATCTATGTGTATTTTAATAGAATATATTCCTAATATTGAAATTGCTGGCTCAATGAGTTTTTAAAATGCTATCTTTAAACACAGATTTTTTTTAAAAAATGGAACTTAGTTGAGCAGTTGTAATTAAATTTTGTTACTTTTTATTTTTTTTAAATGAAGCTGTTTATATCTTGATTTTAATGAGGATACGTATAACTTAAATTTTCCTATTTAGACTCACAGCTATGACTATAACAACACTAATAATATACATTTGCCACCCAATGAATCAGCAAATCTCACAGGCCACTGTTCTTCTGTATATACCTTGAATGAGTGGGCCATGTACAGGAATGAAATCAGGCCTTTGCTCAAATGTTTGTGTTGTGTGTGATCTTGGTCAAGTCATTTTACTTTTGGGTCTCAATTCTTCCACATGTAAATAACTAACCTATTACATTTTCTTGGATAATACATTAATACATAGTAACGTACAGAATGCAGGCATCCATATTAACATACAGAATGTAAGTAACCGTTCTAAGTTTGCCGATTACAAGATATCAGTTCAGCATTCAGGCATGACTGCGTGACCAGCGACTAAAAGACAATAGCAGAGAGTCATGATTCTTGTGTTATACAAGAACATGCAGTTAGGAAAGCATTCTAACTTAGATTCTGTTTTAGTTTGCCAAAGGGCTGCCAATACAAAGTTCCAGAAATGTGTTGGCTTTTAAAAAGGGTATTTATTTTGGGGGAAAAAGCTTACAGTTCCAAGGCTGTGAAAAGTTCAACTCAAGGCACCATAAGAGATGCTTTCTCACCAAAGTCCATTGCCACATGTTGAAGCAAGATGGTCACCAATCTCTGCCTGGTCTCTGCCTTCCCCTCCAAGCATACTCTCAGGCTCAGCTGCTCTGCTTTCTTCCTGAATTCAGCTGCAAGCTGGCAAAGGGCCTCTTTCCAGGCCTCTGATATGATTCTCGGCTGTTCCGCTCTTTTCCCAAGCTCAGCTGTAAGCTATCAGGCATATAGCAGGGCTGGCCTCATCTTAAGCTGCTTCGTGAGCCCAGCCTCTTGGGGGCTTGTGCTTAAGCAATCCTGTCTCTCACATTGCAGAATCAAAAATGACAGTTTCCTTTCTTTCCTCTGTCTGAGTGAATCTGTTTATATCAGACCCAGCAAAGGGGTGGACTCTCAATATGAATCACACCTGAGTCTCACACCCAAAGGAATGGATTAGTTTAAAACATAATCATTTGCTCTTTTGGATTCACAAAGTTCAAACTGTCACAGCTCCTAACTGAAGTACTGTGCAAAAATTGACAACTTTGATCCAGCAATTGTGTTTCTAGGCATTTACCCTAAAGAGAAAATTGCATAAGTATAAAAAGATATATGTACAACAATGTTTATTACAGGGAGGGAGGGAGGAAGGAAGGAAGGAAGGAAGGAAGGAAGGAAGGAAGGAAGGAAGGAAGGAAGGAAGGAAGGAAGGAAAAAACTTGTTACCACCCAAGTGAGTTCATTTGCCTGATACACACAGAAGTCAATACTGAGTCACCAAGATTAACTATTGCACAGTTAACCAGCAACGAGACTGGAAGCAAGCCTCAGATCATTCTCCCCAAACAAAATGGGTGCTGGGGTTTTATACCTTCTGGGGAAGGCGGGCTTAAGGGAATGTCTAAGGATAGAGTGAGATGATATGGGCCAATCCAGTTTCAGAAAGGTGGCTGAGTGACATGGTTAACAATGACCTGGGCCAATCCAGTTTGAGAAAGGTGGGGTTAATCAGAGCATGCTCATTTGCAAGTTATGCTTGGTCTTAAAATGGAGGTCTAGCATTCTCAGTGACTAGAACTGGTCAGAGCCAGCTTTAGCAGGTACTGCAAGGGGGAGAAGAAACAGTAACTTATCTTGTGAGGCAGCAAGCCTCCTATGAATAACTATGAGGAGGAGGGCATTTGAACAAAAGGGATTTAGAAAATTCTAGAAATTTCTACAATCCAGTAAGGGAAGGGCTACTCTGAAAAGTGGGTGTGTCAGTTTCAAGGGGGTTGGTAAGTGACAGTTTCAGACCCAGTAGAAACCTAATGTCCAACAATAGGGGATTAGTTAAATATAATATGATACATGTAACCACGGAATACTATGCAACCATGAAAAATAATTTTTATCTATATTTTATGTGGAAAGATATACATGAGTATTGGGTTTGGGGTTTGATTGTACCCTTATAGTCTAATATCTTAGTCTGTAACTGTTTCATCAAGGTTGTCAGAAGACATGAGACTTCTGGATCAGAGACAAAGGATTTTTTCCCTCAGAGCACCAGCATATTTACATTGGTTCCCATGGAGGCAATGCTGTGGGCCCAGATGGATATTGTGCACTCAGTGGGTTTGCATACAGCTGTGGAATAATGAGGTTGTGGAACAACCATTTTATAGCCAACAGTAAACAAGCTTTCTCTTTGTCCAGGAGAAAGATATTACCTCAACCCTCAAGACTGCTCACTGCAAACACAACCCTGAGCAATGGCCTTGCATTCTTGGCACATTCAGCAAGATGTGCAGGAGCTCAAAAAGCCCATGGAGCACTGTCTCGCCCAACAATGGCATATGATTGAGTGAAGAAAGGAGGCCACAGAGCTGCATGTATGGTATGATTCCATTTTTATAAATTTTTTTGCATTCATATATATGTATATATATCTAGGAAGATTCCTGAAAGGATGTTTACAAAAAAGTTAACAGTGATTTTCTCTGTGTGGTAGAAGATCAGTTGATTTTTAAAAATTATTTTTCCCTTGGTAACTTTTTGTATTGTTTGAATTCATTTCAACAGGAATGTATCATTGTTATAAAGGCCATCAAGTTACAAAGAAAACAAACAAACAAAAAAAAAACCCCACAAATTTAGGTGGGATCAGACACCAGAGTGAATTATAAGATTAGTTCTGTCAGGAACACAGGTTGATAAAAGCCAGGAAAAAAAAAAAATCAAAGAGGACATCCATCAGAAATCTGGGAATGGGAGGTAACCAGGAAGCTGCTGGGAGCTGACATATTTGCAGGTTAAGTAAAAGACAAGGAAACAGCCAAGGCCATGATCTAATTCATTTTTACATTTGGGAAGCCTGAATCCACAGAGGAAATCAAGGATTAACCAGGTCCATGTCCCTTTGAAATGACAGGTCCAAATTAATCAGAGAGCAGGAAAAACCAGGGTTCCCGTCATTAAATCACCATCTTTCTATATCTCTGGGCTAAGTGAAGTCACTTTTCAAATATTGTACCACCTCGTTACAATACAACTCGTTACAATATGCAGTGAGTTAATACCTGAACCGTGAAATATTATGACAAAAGCATTTTGATTCCAGCCAAATTTAGGGGTTTCTCTGTAACATCTGGTACCTTTAAAATTATATCATGTTTACTAGCAAACAAGCAACTGAAATTAATCGTTTGCTCACAAACAATTTCACCTGCTTTGAAAATGACAGATTAAGTCAGTGGCATTATCTTTTTAGGGACCTTGGCTGATGTTTTAGGGGATCGCAGCTGCTCTTCCTGGTGGTCACTGAGCGTGTGGCAATCTCTAAGTTGCCAGCAAAGTTCCTTACTGCTAATAACTCCTAGCTGTGGAGCTGACAGAGCCATAGGTGGAGTTACTGGGGCTGGAGCCAGAGTCTGCCTTAGTATTCCCCTAGTGACCAAATTTAGAAAAGAAGCAAGCGCACTTGGAGTTGTCAGGGGACTGTT
The DNA here is from genome assembly GCA_029593785.1 of Cabassous unicinctus. Classification (NCBI taxonomy): domain Eukaryota; kingdom Metazoa; phylum Chordata; class Mammalia; order Cingulata; family Chlamyphoridae; genus Cabassous; species Cabassous unicinctus. The sequence continues at coordinate 11,143 of JAQZBX010058172.1, forward strand.
TGTGGAGAGCTGGAAGGTAATTCCACAGACAGAGAGCCAAAGGGAGGGAGCCGAGGATGCTCCACCCCAAGGAACCGGGAGGAGAATCAGAAATCAGCACAGCAGTCAAGGCGCAGGTGCGAAGCCCGGGCAGCTGGGCCAGAGAAGCAGGGCGCTGAGGCTGTGTGCTTGGGCAGCCCTGGGCTCCAGCCCGGCCCTCTGTCCTGACAGTCAGCAGAGCCCTGCCAGTGCCAGCACCAGGAGCTCCTGACCTTGTGCATTATCTGACAGGCACCAGCTTGGACAGGGCTGGGACCCAATGACCCCTCGAAGGCCCTTTCAGCTCTCACACCCACCCATCGGTCCCTTCCTTGTGGAGGCTCTCTCCCTGAGCCGTGGAGCGTCTTCAGGGGTATCCCCAAGCCGGGCAGCTGTGGCGTGGAGCAGAGCACTGCCAGCTGCTGCTCCTTGAACCAGCACACACATGGCATCCCAGCTTCTCTAGGGAAATACCCAGGGCTCTGCTGCTTCATTAGGCGAAGGCTAGTGGTTGCACTGTCCTGGTTAACTGAAAAACTTCAAATGCCCAGTGAAATTCATAGAGGTCCTGATGTGCTGTCTTCGCAGTTTTAGTGTTTGTGTTTTTATTACCATGAGAACACTATGTATACATTCATTCTCACTATTACTCTGTTCTTTGCAGCATTTGACAAGCGTCTTCTGTACAGAAGTTCATCTCAGACAAAAACATGTCTGGGAACACACAGTGCCTTCCACGAGTAAACACTGAGCACCTATTTTTGTTAAATGAACAAATGAAACATCCAGGGTATAACTGTAAGAATGTATCCCTTCCCCATAATGTGGATAAGAGGATTATACATCCTGCTAACCTGGAAAGGAGGATGCCTGCTAAATAAGTTGTCTCTGCCTGAAAGCTAGAACTTCTATTTAAAAAGAACGGACTTTTATGTGATATCCTTTTACGTGTTTTAGGTAACTAAAGGCACCCAGCCTGGACAGATGGTTCTGTCGGGCAAGACACTGAAATGGACCTTTGTTTCTTAGGCACCACTGGACCGCTGGGTGTTGTCTGTAAACTGGAAAGAAAGCACCATAACTGCTCCACATTTTAAAAAAAAAAGGGAAGGAGGAATTGGGACAGATAATGCCATGTTCAAGAAAAAGAAGTTCCTCTTTCCTAAGCTGGCTCAATACCATATAGTCTCTGCTAAGTTTGCTCACAGGAGAAGTGCCTGCGTGCATTTGTATGTGTTGTATATGTGTGCACTTGCAAGTGTGGTGTGTGTGCCCTTATGTTTGTGCATCTGTGTGTGCATGGGTGTGGCACATCTACTTTAGGGAAAATAAAGAAGCAAATCTGCACACCTCACTCATTTTATAGTTGAGGAACTTAAGGAATATATATAAACTAATAAGGGAATTTAAAAAGCTAACATATGTAGGACTAGATTTAGGAATTCTGAAGAGAGTCTGGAGTAGAAGCAAATAGTTTGGGATTTAGGGGATGCTTTAGGAATGATTCAGAAAGTATAACCTAAGCATAGACTGCACACTTTTATGATGTCGTTTTCTTATTGCATTGAAATGTTTTCAAGCTTGCATTCTATTTAACTTCTTACCCATCTATGCCTTGTCTCTCCAACTAGATTGTAGGTTCCCTGAGAGCAGGGTCAGAGCTATACCCCTGCACCTTTCTGGTCAAGTGGACAGACGCAAACAACACATGGGAAATGTGAGTTGCTATCCCAAGCACAAGCCTCGTTTCGTCTGCTCCGTTCTGATTAAAACAATGGTTTGACTGATCAGAGCAGAAGGTGACCCGCCGGGGAGGCTGGACGAAAAGAACCGCAGAGACTTTTCCCAGGGAGCGCTAATTTGTTGCAGTCTGGCTGATCCAAGAGGCAAAGAAAGCATGAGCCTCGGTGTCATTCAAAGTCTCAGTGTGCTTGACTTTCAGGCGCAGGGCAACTCAGGGTGACTGATAAACCTTTCTCTTCTAAACTTTCTGATTAAAATGGGATGAAAAGAGATTTATTTTTTATTAATCCTCTTTCCCTTCCTTCTCTGTGCCTAAAGAACACACATTTTCCCACTGACTGGGGAGAATTGAGTTTACTGGGATTGTCTACATGTACAGTAGAGTAGAGTAGAGTAGAGAGAGGACAGAAAGAGGCAGCATTGCCCCTGCAGTGAAAAAAGCCCTGGACTTGGGTCCGGACACCTGAATTCGCTCCCAGCCTCCTATACTAAATGTGTGATCTCGAGTAAGTCATTATGCACATTTGTTACTGGGTGATTCAAGGAATGGCCCCAAAAATCAACATATAATCCTAGAGGACCTCTGAAATTCTAGGCCAGGAGTGCCCACCTATGGCCCGTGGGCCAAATTCAGCCTACCACCTGTTTTGTAAATAAAGTTTTATTGGAACACAGTCATGCCCATTTCTTTACATATTATTTCACACTAAAATGTCAGAGGTGAGTAGTTGCTACAGTAGTTGCCCACATAGCCGGAAATATTTATCTGGTCCTTTAGAGACAAAGCTTGCAGACCCTGTTCTAGACTCATGCACTAACACCTGCTGACAATGGAATCCCAGTCCTCACCTATAGTTTTCTACTCGGCGAAGTCTAGAATGCTACAGAGAATCATCATCAAATGGTTTTGAAATAGGATACCATGTAAGAGCACCATCTCACCCAGGAGAAATAAGTAGTTTCTTCCTGCAGAAACCTTGCACTCTCCTAATTTCACCTGCCTGCAATGTTGAATGTCCTCATTTATTATTGATGTTGCTGCAGAATGGGGGCAGGAGCAGGGCAGGGCAGCTCCAGCCAGCTCTGAGGTGGCCTTCTCTGCAGCCCTGTGCTTCTTCCTGTTTTATTTCCCTGGATTTGAAGGAATGTAGCAACCTGATCACGTGGCACAAGTGGCAGCACATGGGTGAGCATCCCTCCCTTATTTATGGGAACAGGATACTTTCCCTGTGGGACCTAAACAATTGGAAAAGATTTCTTCATTTAATTCACGAGGTATTAGAGCTAGAAGAGGTTCAACCCTCTCATTCTATAGAGGAAGAATTGGAGCCCAGAGAAGCAGAGTGATTGGCACAATGTCACCTGGTTGTTAGCAACAGAGCCAGATTAGGCTCCAAGGCTCTGCTCTTTCCACTCTGACCTGCTCCCACTCATTCATGTCATCGAGAGCCATTTATTAGGCATCTGCTATGAACTGGGACCTGCAATGACTGCTGGTTGCAGAGCCATGAACAAGAGAGACACAATCCCTGATATCATGGACCTTACAGTTAAGAGCCAGATGCTAAATAATACACATATAAAAATGCATGTTATTACAAAATTATGATAAGTGCTAAGGTGGATGTGAACAGGGTACAATAACAGATAATAACAGGGAAAACCTACTTGCCATATATCATTGATTCTAAGGATGCAGTTTTCAAAAAACATTTTAATATTTCTGAAACCAAGATGCATCTTATAATAGATGGGGCCTTAAATTATAATGAATGGCACTTTTATGTTTGGAGTGTTACATAAAATGATGGTTGTATCAGTCTGTCAAAGGGGTGCCAATGCAAACAAAGTACCAGAAATCTGTTGGCTTTTATAAAGGGTATTTATTTGGGATAAAAGCTTACAGTCCCAAGGCCATGGAAAGTCCACTCAAGGTACCATAATAGGTACTTTCTCATCAAAGTCAGCTGCCATGTGCTGAAGCAAGATGGCAGGTGATCTCTGCAAGAGTTCAGCCTTCCCCTCTGGGCTTCCTCTCTCTCAGCAGCAGGCTGGCATAGGGCTCCCTTCTTTCTGGGCCTTCTATATCAGTCTCAGCTGTTCTGTTCTCATCCCAAGGTCAGCTGCAAACTATCAGGCAAATGGCTCATCTCACCCGGGGCCCCAGGATAAAAAATGACAGCTCTCTCTCTTCCCATGTGTCTTCTTGAGTGAGTGTCCGTTTTATATCAGACCCAGCAAGGGGGCGGGGACTCAACCTGAGTCACACCTCTGACATAGTCAAATCTGAAAGCCTAATCTTAACAGGTAATCCAATCAAAGACATCTCAGCCAAATCCAATGCAATCAAAGGGTATCACGCCCAGAGAAATAGATCAGTTTACAAACATAGTCTTTCTCTTTTTGGGATTCATAAAATACTCTCAAACTGTCACAGTGATACATCTTACAGTTGACAGCATTTTAGATTCAATGATATATAGCAGGTAAGGCAGTCAGGGAAGACTTTTGTTCCTTAAGCCCAGTCCTGAAGGCCACAAAGGAGTCAGTTATGCAAAGAGTAGAAGAAAGAACATTCCAGAAAATGGGATCAGCATGGTGAAATTCTAAAGGCAAAAGATGTTAGGGTCCAAGATGGTGAAGAGAGAAGCTTCAGAGCTCCATCACCGCACAGAAGCTTTGAACAACCAGCAAGAACTGACAGAAACATCTTTCTCAAAGCTCCAGAAAATAAAGGACTGCAGTAATAGGATAGGTGCCAAATCAAGAAAAAGGCATCTTAAAAGTGGTGGCATCTCCTAGCACCCCGGCTGGCCCCTTCTCCATCCCCTCACTTGCTCAGCGTGGAGACAGCACATGCTCCCAGTGGCCATTCCTGGTGTGTTTCTGGAGGGAGCAGAGCAACCCTCATGCACATACTGGGAGCATGTATGTCTGTATTGTGTATTGTATATTGTGTATTGTGTATCTGTATTGTGGTGGCCTGAGAGACTTGCCATCCCAGAACTTGCCCTGTACATAGAACGTAGCTCACAGAGTGTTCCTACAGAATGCTGCAGGAGAGCAGTCAAGTGAATGCCTGGGGCAAGGAATTGCTAGCTGTAGGACATACAGTGCAGTGACGAGGACCATAAAGAAACTTTTTCCTAGGAAAGAGGGGCCATTTGGATCTGTGTAAAGGGGGAAATTCCTAGGGCCACATGTGCATGCCCAAGATAAGACATGTGCAAAAAGGACAAGGAAGGCCCCTACACTTTGGCTTGGAGCGATTCTATGAACTCATTGTACGGGTAAGCTAAAGGAGAGCACTCACACAGGTCAATCTTCAAAGACTGGGAAAGGTGTTTTCTTTTTTCCTTCTCTAAAAAAATTTTTTTTTTTTTGTTAGCTCCTGGCATTCAAGGACAGCTCTGTTATAACACTAGTGGGATACAAGCTTAAGGAACAGATGCCTCAGAGTTTAAATTCCAGCGAAAATACATTAAAATGTCAAAATGTCCAAATTTCAACAAAAGATCTCAAAACATACAAAGAAACAGGAAGTATAGCTGAGGCAAAGGCAAAGATTAAGGCATTAGGAATCATCAGTAAGGGGGCATTCCAGACAAAGAATTTTTTTAAATGGTCCTAAATATGTTCAAAGAACTAAAGGAAAACATGGGCAAAGAACTAAAGGAAATCAAGAAAACAATAGATGAACACAGAGAACAAATAGAATCTCAATGGAGAGATAGAATTTATGAAAAGGAACCAAACAGAGTTGAAAACTACAATAACAGAAGTTAAAAATTCATTAGAGGGATTCAACAACAGACTGGAGCTGGCAGAAGAAAGTATCAGTGAACATGAAGATAAGACCATTGAAATCATCCAGTCTGAGGATCAGAAAGAAGAAAGAATGAAGAAAAGTGAACATAACCTGAGGAACCTGTGGGACACCATCAGGCATACCAATATACGAATATATGCATTGTGGGAGTCTTAGAAGGAGAAGAAAGAAAGGAGCAGAGAGAATTTTCAAAGAAATAATGGCTGACAACTGGTTTTTGACAAACCTACCAAGTCCATGTTACTGGGACAAAAGTCTCTTCAATAAATGATGCTAGGAGAACTGGATATCTATAACAAAAAGAATGAAAGAGGACCCCTATCTCACTCCCTATACAAGAATCAACTCAAAATGGATCAAAGACCTAAATATAAAAGACAGGACCATAAAACTACTAGAAGAAAATGTAGGGAAACATCTTCAAGATCTTGTGATAGGTGGTAGTTTCTTGGATCTTATACCCAAAGCATGAGCAGCAAAAGAAAAATATTAGATAAACAGGACTTACTCAAAATTTAACACTTTTGCACCTCAAAGGTCTTTGTCAAAAGAGTGAAATGGCAGCTGACTCAATGGGAGAAAATATTTCGAAAGCACATATCTGATAAGGGTTTAATATCCTTCATATATAAAGAGATGCTACAACTCAGCAATAAAAAGACAAATGACCTGATTTTAAAAATGGGCAAAACAATTATCAGATTTGTTTGGAAGGGTAAGGGGCCCCAAATAGCCAAAAATATCTTTAAAAAGAAGAACAAAGTTGGAGGATTCTCACTTCCTGACTTTAAAGCATATTACTTAGATATAGTACAGTGGTAAAAACAACATGGTACTGGCATAAAGACAGACAGAATGACCAATGGAAACAAATCGAGAACTCAGAAACAGACCCTTGGGGAGCAGATGTAGCTCAAATGATTGAGTGCCTGCTTCCCATGTATGGGATCCTGGGTTTGATCCCTGGTACCTCCTTAAAAAACAAAACAAACAAACGAAAAGACCAGTTTTCATTGGAGAGTGGATGCAGCTCAGTGGTTAAGCACTTGCTTCCCATGTATGGGGTCCTGGGT
>JAQZBX010058173.1:0-17800 GCA_029593785.1 Cabassous unicinctus
AAAAAAAAAAAAAGAATAAACATTTATAAAGCAGCTCATAAAAGATAAGGTAGAAATTTTAGGATACTATTAATAGAATTTTAACTTCTTTATATAAGCTAGTGGGTAAGAGCATGGACTTAACCTACTGTCATACCACTGTTTTTGGATTGTGGCTCTGCTACCTGCAAATTTTGTGATTCTGAACAAGTTATCTAACGTCTTTGTGCCTAAGTTACTTCAACTGTAAAATTGGGATAAGAGAACCTCTCTCATAGGGTTGTTTGAGTATTAAATTAGTTCATGTATGTACAGTGCCTGCCATGCACAGAGTAATTGCTATACAAAGTATGGCCATAAATAAAGAGAAGATAGAGAATATCTGTCTCATTTAGTCTCCCCCCCACCCCCGATGGCTCCCTCGTCTGTTTGCTTGTTGTTTGCATGCCTTGTTTTTGCTTGTTGTCTGCCCATTGTTTTTTGCTCATTGTCTGTTTGTTTTTTCTTTAGGAGGCACCAGGAACTGAACTTGGGACCTCCCATGTGGGAGGTGGGTGCTCAACTGATTGAGTCACACCCCCACCCCTCATTTAGTTTTGAAGCACTTCTTTTCATAAAAAACTTTTAAATGAATTCTTAGGCTTTCTGTCCTAAATTAATTTGTTTCCATATTAATGGCATGTTCATGTTTTATTTTGAACATTGGTTTCTATAATATCTTTAATTTAGAGGAATACTTAATGAAAGCAAATAACCATATCTCCATCCCATCTCTAAAATGAATTAATATTGTTAACCTTAAATTGCAACACAGAAGATTCAATGGCTCCTTTGTAAACAGAAGAAGAGAATCTACCCATGATATTTTTGAACAAACAGTATGCTTAGAAAACCATTATAGGGAATGAAGACATAAAAAAAAAAAACCAACATAAGACCTTTGCAAAAATTCTTAAATAAAAATAAAGAAGTAAGTTGTTCCTTCTGGTGACATGAGGAACCATTTACTCAGGCAAAATTTTCTGCTGAGAACAAATAAAAATACCCAATACACTACTTTTAAATATCTTTAATACAATCACGGTCTGGTAAAAAAATACCGAGGTCAAAACCCAATTGAAACTGGGAACCTTGGATAGCGAGCATAGCGCGGAACCCAGCTTTTGTCATGAGATCTTTTGCCAAACCATGTTAACTTAAGCATTAGTTCTTGCAGGCAATAAGGCTCTGAGTCAAGAGAAAATAAAAGCTGAAGTATGCCCAGGATGGAAAGTCTGATGGAATAACCACACATAAAGCTGACAGATAAAAAGATATAAGGTATTATGATTAATCTTAATATAAAGTATTTACTGAACAAACATGTCTGCAAACACATGAAGCAAATATTGATAACTTCAAAGAAAGTTATACCAACCCAGCAGCATCATGTGAGAATTCAGCACATTTCATTGACTGATTAACTAGAAAAACTATTCAACAAAGATACAGGCAGGATATTGGTATGATACAGTTATGAAGTTTGACTTACATCAAATATTCTTCTCCAAACTCCTGCTGAATATACATAATTTTAAAGCAAAAACACAGATCATTTGGAAAAATTGACCATATACAGGCCACCAAGCAAATCCAAATAAATTTGGAAATACAGACAACATTCTCTGACTACAGTATGATTAAGATAGAAATCAATAGCAAACTGGTAATTAGAGAAATCTCACAATTAGAAACTAATGACATATTCTAAACTATTCAGGAGTCAAAGAAGAAATTTTAAGGGAAATTAGAAAATATTTACAATTTAAATATAATGAAAAATACTATTAATACAAGAAAAACAAAAGTTGGTTCTTTGAAATAAAAGCAATTTGACATTTCTGGTGAGATTGAACAAAAAAAAAATTAAAAAGAATGGAAAGAAAGACTATTGTTATAAAATAAGTTAAATCAGTAGTAAAAATCTTACAAAGAAAACTTTAGGCTCAAAAGGTTTTACCAGCAAGTTGTATGAAAAATTCAGGGAAAACAGTATACCCAATCATACACAAAATTTTCCAGTGTTTGAAAGTTTGGAACAATTTCTAATTCATTGTGTGAGGGAATCATAACCTTAATACCAAAATATGATAACTGTTGACTCATAAAGGAATATTGCAGCCAATCCTACTTATGAACATAGATTAGAAACATCATTAACAAAAATTTGACAGACTAAATCCAACAGTATTTAAAAATAATACTACATTGTGTCCAAGTTGGATTTATTCCAGAAAAACAAAGCTGGTTTAATATTAGAAAGTCAGTTAATGTAACTAATGTAATTAAGAGATTATAGAAGTAAACAATATGAGATATCAATAGATGCATAAAAAGCATTTGCTAAAACAAAAAGTCAATTTTTTAAAATTAGCAAACAAAGCACATAGAGAACTTCTTTAAGGTTGTAAAAGTTACTTTTATAATCAGCTTCAATAAATTATATCCTTACTGGTAAAATATTAAAAGCATTAGTCTGAAAGTCAAAACAAGAAAATAAAGCTCAATATTATATTAAATTTTGCTTTAAAGATTCTAGCCAGTGTAGTGAGGGAATAAAAAGAATGAAATTTAAAAATCATTTTTAGTGAGATATACTTTACATGCAATAAAATGTATCAATTTTAAGTGTATATTTGACAAACTTGTATACTACTACAATAAAGGTTTAGAATATTTTCTTCACCCCAAAATGTTGCTTTGTGACTTAGGCAACCACAGATCTGCTCTTTGTAACTCTAAAGTAGGTTTGGTTTCTCAAGACTTTAAAAATAAATAGAATCAAACAGCATGTACTCTTTTGTGTCTGGTTTCTTTCAGTCGACAAAATGTTTCTGAGATTTATACACATAATTGCGTTCATCAGTAGTTTGTTCCTTTAAATGGCTGACTAATATTCCATTGTACATGTATATTACAATAAGTTCATCCATCCACCTATGAACATTTGGATTGCTTCTAATTTTTAGCTATCATGAATTAATATTCCATGAACATTCATTTGTAAGTCATTGTGTAGACATGATTTTTTCATTTTTCTTGGGTTAATACTTTGGCATAGAATTGCTGGGTTATATGATAAAGTAACTGTCAAATTGTTTTTACCAGTGGTTGTACCATTTTTTAACAGCTTTATTGAAATATAGGTCACAAACGATACAATTCACAAGGCTGTACCATTTTGCATTATTATCAACAACTATGAGAGTTTCAACCTTTGAGGATAAGAAAGGAACAAAAGATATTTTCGTTACCTCAAGAAGGTCTGATTATCTTTGTAGAAAACGCAAAAGAAATTACAGAACAATTATTAGAATTAACCATTATTCTCAGATGATCTGAATGTTTATGTAGAAAATTCAAAAGAATGTATAGCTATAATTAGAATTAATGAGAGTTTAGCAGCATCAACATACATACCCACACAAATAATGTTCAAAAGTCCATTTAATGTCTAAACTCCACCAAAAATATTAGAAAATCTAATTACAATGTATCATTTAAAATAGTACCCAGGAATAAGTTTGAAAAAAGTCAAGAAACATGCAAAGGGAAAAAATTATAAACCTTTATTAAAATGTCAAAGAATACCTAAATAAATGGAGAGATAAAATGTTTTCATGGATTGGAAAACAATATTTTTAAAATATCAGTTATTTCCAAATTAATTTAGATCCAATGCAATAAATTACTAAAGGTTTGCCTGGGTGTGTGGGGAACTTGGAAATCTGATTTTAAAATAAAAGCGAAAGCAATGAAAGCAAAGAATAGCCAAGACAACCTGAAAAATAAAAGCAAGGTGGATGGTGTTGCCTTACTAGATCTCAAATATTATTATACAGCTATGTTTAATGCAGACTTTGTTGTATTGGCACAGGGAGGGACAAATTTACCGATGGAACATAATAGAGTGTCCAGAAACAGACCTAAACAATTATGGCTACTTGATAGAGGATAGAGGTGGCACTGCAAATCAGTGGACAAAAGATGGAATTTAAATAAATAATTCTGGAACAATTGCGTATCTTTAAGAAAAGATTGAAATTGGATCCGTCCCTCACCATTCACAAAAAGCTATTGCAAGTGGATTCAAAACTGGAATGGAATTTGTAAAATGTGAAACTTTTAGAAGCAAACATATGAGACTTTTATGACCTCAGGGTAGAGAGGCATTTTTTAAACAAGACAAAAAGTGCGAACCATCAAGGAAACATTGATAAAACTAACTACATTGACAAATTTAACTTGCATTCATCCACCAACACCATAAAGAGAACAAAATGACAAGACACAAAAATGGAGAATATACCAAAATGTAAATAACCGATAAATGGTATCTAGAATTTTTCTAGAACACTATCTAGAATTAGTATCTAGAATATAATGAACTCCTATACATCAAAAAGTTTAATTCTTTAATGGCTAAAATATGTTAATAGGAAGTTTGTGAGGCAAGATGATGACATTGAAACACATTAAATAATGTTAAGTCTCAATAATCAGTCAAAGGTATTAAAACAGTGAGATACACACCCTCCATTTGGCAAAAACTAAGAAGTCGGATAATATAAAGTGTTGACTAAAACAAACAATAAGATTCCTCATCCTCTGGTGATGGAAGTGCAAACTGGTACAAGCACTTTGGAAAACAGTTTGGTAATACCTAATAAAAACAAATATGTGCATATGATGTTTGCCCCAAATTCCAATACTAAATGTATTCCCTAGAGCAGCTGTTGTCCAAGTGTGGGTTCAGGCACCACTAGAGATTCCTTAGACTCTTTCAGGTTGTCTTCAAGGTTAAAATTATACATGGATAGAAGAGCAATTCAAAGGCAAGGTAGACCAATGAGTTTTAATGTAATTGAGTACAAAAGTTCATTGATATGGTATAAGATTTTACATTGCAACTAACCTTTTAAAAAAACTGCCACTTGCTAAGTTTTGGCTTAGTATCAAAGAAGATTATGCACAACTGTCAAAAAGACCATTAAAATGCTCCTCACTTTCCAATTACACATCTGTGTGAGGCCAGATTTTCTTCATATACTTCACCCAAAACAGTACATGGTAACAGACCAAACGCAGAAGCAGAGATAAGAATCCAGCTGCCTTCTATTAAACAGACAGTACAGATTTTCAAAACTGTAAAATAATGTCATTATTTTCCAAAATATTTTTTGGAAAATATAGTTATTGATTGAGATTATTTTATTAAATTACATTATTCATGTTAACACATAATGCTGAAGAAAATAAGCAGAAAAGAGCCCGTGTATGATAAGTGGTCAATATCTGTCAATAATGTTTGCCAAAGTGAACGAAAGCATAAACGTTAAAGAAACAGACACATGGCTCCATCACAAGCGAAGAAACTTCTTTGCAGTCAGGGCACTGTGTTACCATTCTCCTACAACATCTTTCCACAAATAACTAGTCCTGTAAGCTCTTGCCTTATTCTAAGCACGAAAAAGGTGCCAGCGCACAATACAAAAGTACTGCAAGCAAAAACAATAAAAAGAACAGGAAAAAATTAATGGGTGAAGAAAATATACCATGAAAAAAAAAACCCATAAAACAAAAAATAAAATCAGAAAATAGATACAAGAGCTTAGCAGAGAAAAGGAAAGGCAATAAAAGGAGATGAGTAATGAGGAACAGAGCTGAGATGCGAAAAGGAAGAGAAAAAAAAATCACCATCACAGAAATCAGGTCCAGGATGGAAGCAGACAAAAAAGGAGACAATAAACTGCTGAAAATTCAGTAAAAGACAGGAAAAACAGTCTTAAAAAGTAAACAAAATAAAATTAAAAAGAATTAAAGAGAATTATTGAGACTATAACACATGTGGATGATAGAATTACTTAGTAGTATTTTCCAGAAATGAAGAAGAATTAAAGGCACAGATTAAGTGAATGCACAATGTCTCAACAAAGGTCACATGTTTGTAGAGTTATTGAACTTTTCAAGGATTAAAAAAATCATTTGAGCATTCAGGCAAATATTAAGTTACCTAGAGGAGAAATAGCCCAGTCTTGGACTTCTCCACATAAGATTCAACACAGAGAAAAGAGCAATGTTTACAAAGTTTGGGAGCAAAGAAAGATGTCCCAAATTTGGTACCCAATCAAGCTGTTATACAAGAATTAAAGCAAAATTACAGATATTTTCAAATATAAGAGAACTCAGAGGGCATAATGCTCACTATTTTCAAAAAATCCTTCAGTTTAAGATGAACTTAAGCAAAAAAGATTAATGAATAAATAAAATAATTTGATTGTAAAATACCACTCTCTTTAAAATCTTAGCCTTGTGTAGATACAGACAATAAATAAGATAGAAAAATCTAGAATAAGTAGGAAGAAAACCTATTCCACACTTTGACTCTGAAGCTCACTACTCACTACAACTGTATGGCCAGAAGATAGTTGAATAATTCATGAATGACCTCACATTAAACATCAATTTCTACAATTTGGGAGAGAAGAAGAAAAGTTGAAGGTAGGCAAAGCAGTGGCAAGAGCCCCCTACATTTTGTCAATTGTCTTGTATCTGGGCAAGTTAGTAAAATTCATCCAACTAAAATTTTCAATTTCTTGCTTTCCTTTATTGTTGTAATACAGCAGGTGAGGAAATTACCTACACAGATCTTTCTCTGGTCTCTCTGAAGGACTGAGTTAAGTCTTATCTTCTTTACTCGGGTATATAAACAACTGTTTTGAAAGTCAGTAGAATGATTGAATGAAGCTGAATAAAACCATACTCGGCACCTATATTTTTCGTGAACACCCCAATGGTTCACGTACTTTAGGGGGTAGCACACGCTTTTGTTGAAGGAACCTCATCTTTTGTTAGAACCTAAGATTAAGGTAAATACTTCCAACTAGGAATTTCATAATTTATTTCTAGTAGTGCATAAATCACCAAACTACATAGAACCATAACGAGTTTTCTTTAATGTTGGTAAACAATAACACTCATGGGACTAAGTGAGAATTTTAAGAGGTAGTTTCATTCATTGAAATATTACCATCTAATTTTGGGGAAAATTATTTATATTTATGTAAAAAAAAGTCTTTTATCCTAGAATGAGAAACAGAGTTTGAATTTCTCTAGAATAAAATTGCTTAAGCTAAAGTGGGAAAAATATTCATATATTTCTGTGGGCATCATTATTTGTCCTAATGACATCTAAGGAACCAGCTTCAGGCCCATGAGACAGTAACATTTCAGTTGGGATCTGAGCATATTACTTTCAGTGAGTGTGATTCACTTTAGGCCTTTCATGTAGTAAATGGTGTCATTGTGATTTCCATCATTCAGAGTGAACAGTTAGAAATTATTGCTCGATGTGAACTTCTTGAATTAGCAAAGGAAAGCATGACGTAGCCTTAATAACTATTTTCTCTTTAGTGCTCCTTGGAAGTCGTAAAAGAGGAAGGGAGGGATGGAAGGAAGGAAAAAGAGAGGGGAACAGAAAGAAGGAAGGAAGGAAGGGAGGGAGGGAGGGAGGAAGGAATGACGGACAGGAGGGAGGGAGGAAGGAATGACGGACAGGAGGGAGGGAAGAAGGAATGACGGACAGAAGGGAGCAAGGAAGGAAGTAAAGAGGAAGAAAGGGAAGGAGGAAAGAATTTCATATTTAGGAAACTCAAGGAAAAAAGTGAATCCCTCAAAAGGCAGGATATAGAAGTAAAAATGGAGAACATTTAGCTCTTTGATTCCTGAAGCTTTTTATATTTTAGGATATTTTGGGAGAGGGGGACTTATTCATTTGTATGTTACATACTTTAAGTCCTAACTAGACCTTTAAAACGAATTTAATCAGAAATAAGAGGCTCCAAAATGTGAAATAAATGCTACTCTTACTGAAATCCTTAGGCATAATGAAATGAGGTGGCCTAATTTTATAATGGAAAGAGTTTGCATACTGAGAGGCTTTAAACAGTAAACATATAGAGTGACAGTAACTTTTAGGGTACAGTATTGCAAACTTCAACTCTTCTCTGTAGCTCTGTCTGCATCAATAATAATAATATCTAATATTTATCAAGCACTTACTGTCCTAATTCATTCTTCTTATATATGTATTAAACCATTTAATTCTCACATTAACCTCATAGTAATAGTTAATCTCATATTAACCCCATTTTAATATGAGGCACAGAAAGTTAGGGAACTTGCCCCTGTTCCCTATGGCAGCAAATAGCAGAACTGGGAAACCACTCTGGAAGACTGGTTCCAGGGTGGGGCATTTAGCAATTACACTATCTGCAAATTTATATACACAGTTTGCATGATCCCTGGATACTCTATTTCAGACTAAGCCAAAGTATTAATTAGCTCTGATTAATAAAAATGATAAATTAATTACTGAGAAGTAGAGTAGTATTTGGCACCACCATTTCATTTACCAGCTTTGTGATTTTGGGCAAATTAGTTAATCTCTACGTGCCTTCTTTTCTTCACCTCTAAGGTGTGAATTATCATCACTTCATAGGCTTTTCTGAGGACTAATTAAGTATGGTACATAATGAGTATAATAGAGAGCCTATCTCTTATTATATTGATAATAAATAATAATCATAATGTCCTAAAGGTAGTTTGTTAACAAAAAATCTATTACAGAGAAAATATGCAGTTATTTGCTGGTGAAAAATTTGGTCTCCTTGATTCAGATGGGAGCTATTGGCAAAATTCTATGCCTTTCCAGTCCTTACTCTACCCACTGACTAATGCTTGAGATTCTACAGTGGATATTTTTCTTTCAGCTCAAGCACCTTGTTTTCTGTTAAAATTAAAATGATCCTATTGAGGTAGGGGAGAGGGTGCATGAGCATTGTGAGAAAACAAAAAATAAATGTGGATGTTGAGCCTAGATGCTTGAGGTCTCTGGGTCAAGTGCATAGGAGAGCAGGGTTGCAAAAAGAAGAAAGAGTAGGGTAAAAGGTTTCAAGCACGGAAGCCAAGTTTCCCCCATTCTTATTTTTACCCACCCAGATATTCCTGTGAATAATTGGCTCCTTATAGGTCTGCTTTGGTGAAATCTGGGATGTGCTTCCACCACAGCCGCCTTCTCTTTGACCTGTATCTTCTGGATCACAAAATATTAATAGAATTCTTTCAGAAATTAGAGGACACAAGCATCATAATATGAGCATTCAGGTTGGAGACGATCACCTCTCATAGGCTCTGTGATTTGCAAGGCTCATACTGGCCATTGCTGCAAGGGAGGTACCGCCAATGAAATTCTCATAAAAGTCTCCTTAGGGTCCAGTGTGGAGCGAGAAGAGGCAATTAACAGAAGACACTATTTTCGTTTACTTATTCTCTAGAAGAGATGGAGAAAACAAATGGAGAAATGTTCCCAGATGATTCCATTTATCCACACTGTCATGTGCCCCTCATGACATAATTAAATCAGGATCCAATTTTCCTTCCCAGATTTTAGAAGTATCAGATCTGGGAGATACTTTCAATGCAAGGTGATTCTATATTTATCATCCAAACTGGACAGCTTGGGCCATGAAAGGGGAATTTATTAATACTGATGTCAGGACCATAAGCATAAACCAGGATTGTCCCAGGCAAAACAGTTTGAATGGTCACCCAACATTTTAAGTCTATCAAAACTGTCATTCACTGTAGCTTTAATGATTATATGGTCAGGTTCTGGAAAGATCTCCTTGGGGTTGAATTCTGGCTTCATTACTTAAGAGCTTTGTGACCTTGGTCACATTACTTAATCTCACTATGCCTCAGTAAAATCGAAGTTAAAATAGAATAACTAACTACTTTAAGGTTGTGATGAACTTAAATGAAATAATACCTGTAAAGTGCCTTAGCACATGATAAGCACTTAATCAACGTGAGCAGCTTTAATAAGCTATTGTCATGTTTTATTTTCTCCATTTTTTTCTGTTCATAGTTTTACAAAATTTGAGGTCATATTATATGTGCACTTCTCTATTATGCTTTTGTTATGCATTATTTCATATGTTTTTAAAACTACCAATTCTATTTTAATGGCTGCATAATATACAATTTAAAAGTTTGATTTCCTACCTATTGGACATTTACTTTGTATTCTATTTTATTTTTAATAATATAGCTGGAACTCAGATATTCCTGATCTCACTAACCTTAAATATGTTATTATATTATACTTGATTTTTATTAAAAAATTTTAAACATTGTTAAAGTAATAAAGGCAGAAAATGGTATTAAACAAATGCACAGCATAATGAATTATTATGAGGGCACCCTTTCAGCCACCCCTCAGGTGAGAAGATAGCACTTTTCCACCCACTCCAGAAGCCCTCCAAATGTCCCATCCAATCATAGCTCCTGCTTCTCATCTAAGAGTAGCCACTATTCTAATTTCATAATAATCACATCTTTACTTTCCTTTATACTTTTATCATTTGGGTGTATATACTTAAATGTTGAGTTTTTCCTTTGCTTAATACTTTGGTTTTTGCGCCTACATGTGCTTCCTCCTGTTCCCTGCAAATACACATAGCTTGAATTTTGCTGATTGCTTTCCCATGGTGTGGTTTAATATGTTTTTCTGTCCTCTGTATTTCCTGTAAATTGGTAGTTGGGTATAGAGGCTTAATGTGATTCAGTTTTGGTGTTTTTTAGCAAGACTTCCTATGGGTAGTATTGCAGACTTGTTTTTTTTTAATTTTTAATTTTAATTTTTAAAGAAGCTTTAGATTACATAAATGTTACATTAAAAATATAAGGGATTCTCGTATGCCCCATCCCCTCCCCCTTCCACAGTTTTCCCTATTAACAACATCCTTCATTAGTGTGCTACATTTGTTACAATTGATGAACACATATTGAAACATTGCTACTAACCATGGACTATAGCTTACATTATAGTTAACACTCTATCCTGCACTATTTTGTAGGTTATGATAAAATATATGATGGCCTGTATCCATCATTGCACTGTCATGCAGGATAATTCCAATGTCTCAAAAATGCCCCCATATTACACCTATTCTTCCCTCTCCCTCCCCTTAGAACCTCTGGTGGCTACTGCCTCCATCAAGGATAAAAGTTCTTCCCTTGCCAGAATAATAGGAAGCCTATAACGGAATAATAATAAGTCTACTTTAGTCCATTGTTCACTCCCCAATATTGAGGATTTGGGGATGGTGATGCCCACTCTGTTTCTAATTCAGAGGGGGCTTAGGTCCCATGGGGCAGATGGATGGAACTATCTTGCTTGCAGTTGCAGACATTCTCTGTTCTTTGGGCTGGGTGTTGTCCATCATCATCTCTTTGCTAGTTTGTCCTGGATGAGTCCAATGAACTGGAGAGTAGGTGTTGCAATTCTGCTGAGATTCTGGGCCCAACTGGCACATGAACGGACCAAAGATTTAAATCTCTGGGACATATATTTAACAAGAATAGTGCTAATTATAGGTTCAGATAAAAGAGGCAGAAGAGCCAAGTGTAGGGAAACTGTAAATGAGTCTAAGTCTGTACACTGGGGAGCTTAAATTCCAGGGTAAGATCCACTGACAAGGTGCTGAATTCTTGAACTTGTCTGCTTTTAACGTCTTTAGAGCCCTCAGGAGCCCCACTGTTTGAGGCACTGTTTACTGTGGCAGTCTTAGCTATAAAAACTCATTTGTATTTAATATTTCCTCCTTTTGAGCAAGGTCTTTTTCTGGATGCACTGCTAATTGTTGCTTGGTAATAATCCCTCGGTTCCAGGGAGGCTCATCCCAGGGAGTGATGTCCCATGTCAGGGGGTGGGGGAGAAATTAGTGAGCTTTTATGCTGAGTTTTGCTTAGAGAGAGTCCACAATTGATCAGCAACGAGGCTTTCAGGAGGTAACTTTTAGGCAATATATAATATTAGGCTATGTTTCAATTTCACAAGAAAAGGTTCATGAGTAAAATCATCAATATCAAGGGCCTGGTGTAAAGATCTGTCTTCCTTTACTTGGCACTGCCCTTGTACTCAGGGAATTCTTGCCACTCTATTAGAAAATGTAGCAGGACTCCCCAGAATGGGAATTCAATATTCTTTCAGTTATTGTGTGCATCTCCACCCACCGAGACAATGCACCATGAACACCTGAACATATTAATATGCCTTACAGGCATGCCCCAGGTGCACCCCTCCCCACACAACCCCCCCATCACTGACACCTCACACCAGTGATCCTCCCCTGCCACAGCTGTGACCCAAAACTTCTCCAAAAACGAAGCCAAAATAAACAAATAAAATTAATAAGGTAATGAAACAATAATAGTTTTAAAAATAAAATTTTAAAAAATTTAAATAATATAAAAAGTTTTTTAGGCTTTGTGTCTTTCATCTTTCATCATTGTAAGATCTGTTGTTTTGTGTGTACAGTGACAATTTCTCCTGTATACTCCCCCAGTGTCTTATTTTTTCCTTTTATCTTCAAAGAAGCTTTAGGTTTCAGAAAAGTCACATAGAAAATATAGGGGATTCCCAAATACCCCACACCCTCACCCTTTTCACTCTCCCCTATTGATAATATTTTACATGTAGATGGTACATTTTTTACAATTGATGTACAATATTGAAAGATTGCTACTAACTATGGTCAATGGTTTACACTATGGCTTACATTTTGGACCATATACTTTTATAGGTTTTGATGAAATTTAAAATGGCCTGTATCTGTTATTGCAAGAGCATGCAGAACAACTCTAATGCTTTAAAAATGCCCTATATTCCATCTATTCTATTCTTCCCTCCCTCTCCCCTCAGAACCTATGGTAACCACTAAGTTTCAATTTTTGAAGAATAAGATTCATAGTTACTTGCAATAATATTGAGGGCTTGACATATTGGTCTGTTTTCTTTTATGGGGCACTGTCTATGCTCTTGAGGGATTCTTGCCCCTCTAATTGAGAACATAGCAGGACTCCCCAGGACGGCAGTTTAATATTTTCTTATTTATTTTGTGGGTCTCCACCCACAGAAATAATGCACTATGACAAGATGAACACTTACATATTCCACAGAACCATGTCCCAGCTGTGCCCTGTCCCGTATATCCCCCTACACCCAATGCCCTACACCAGTAACTCTCCCCTGCCATATTTGCCAAAAGAACATTCCCAATATTGTAGTTTTAACCACAGACCAGAAAATCCCCAGAGTTCACTCGCTCCTTCCTCCAACCCTCCCCCCAGTTCCACGGATAGTCCACCCCAATCCCCCCCCACCTTACTCCCCTTCACAGACCAGGACCGTCGATCCCAATCACATGCCACCACAGTGAATTTTTAAAGACTTTCTGCGTTTCTATTTTCCTCCCCAGTAAGTATATTTCAAAGGGGCTTATTCTGATTATTTAAATATATCTTCTTGTTTTAAACTTGTGCATTTTTCATATGAAAGATGATTTTTATTTCTTTCCTTAACCTAACATTTGCCCACTGCCATTGCATGAGAAGGCTTTGTCAGAGAATGTGTATATACTTGTTTTAATATTTCAGAACAAGACAAGAGAAAGAGAAAAAAAGCAGGTGTGTTTTCTTTCCTAGGTCAAAGATACAGTGAATATTTTGTATGGATAGAAAAGAAGCTTGAGGCACAACACTATCAGGTAATGCCAGGGTAAAATGAATACAAACCTTATAGAGTTGGTTTTCACAGCAACAGCTGAGCTATAATAAAAGATTCCCGAAACAGGTGAGGCTGAGAGAATCTGAAGAGGTGGATAAGAATTATCTGATACAGATCACCTTTTGCATCACTCTAATCTGCTCATGTCCATTGTATCTGGCTCCAAAACTACAATGGCTTCAATTTTTGTGAGAACAAGCTGCCCTCACTTCCTCCCCAAGAGGGAGGTAGAATCAGTAGGGTTAGTGAAGCAGGCTACTGTCCTTGCTGCAGCACATGGTCCTGCGGCCCCAGGTGATTAATTTGATCACTCCTCCATCACCCATTTCAGATTTCTCTCACACTTAGCTATCATTTCAGCTGCCTTAGGTTGTTTATCTAGAGAGTTAATCCAGACCTTCATCCCCAAAGAGCCTGAGCCCATAATTTTCTTGCCCTTGATAGTTCTTCGTTGCTGAAATTGTCCATTAATTTTTCTCCCTGGGCAGAGAAACATCGAGAGATATCCCATTGAATCCCCTGGATTCCAGACATACACCTTCAAGTTCCTGTTGTGTCTTAGCAACCTTATATCCTCATGGTAATCAGGTCAATTATCTCCACCAGTAGAGTAAGTTCTTTCTTTGCCTGCTGATCTAGTGTCATCAGGTGGAAGTCTCGGTTTCAAGTTCGGTGGAATCCTTGGTATGTTTCCTGGAAGAATTAGTTTTCCACTGAGATCTAGGACCTCTAACTTAGCAGAGTCTAAGTTTGTGGGTAAAGGAAACACAAACCCTAGAATTGGGTCACTGGGCCTGTTGGTTAAGTACTGAAAAATACTGCCTCCATTTTTTAGTTCCTGGACTTATGTATTTTAGCTACTGGGGATGTAGGATCATTTATTAGTTGCTTTTTCAGTGCACATATAGCTTCCTGGAGGACAATGCCTTAACCACAAATGTATTTTTCTCTAGCTGACACCTTAATTCACCTATTAAGCCAGATAATTCTGGATAATGATATGAAAGATAAGATCAATGTATCTCATGGTCATACTCCCATTGGCATATCTTCCTTGTCACAAACTGAATCCTTTGAGCTGAGGCAATGTTATACAGTATACTGCATTGTAGAGCAGGAATTCTTCAAGCCTTCAGATGGTAGAATTAGCAGAGATACTGAGAATTTTGGGATGGCAGCTCCATATGGATAGTATGTGTCAGTTACAGTAAACATAAATGACTGCACTCCCATCCTCCAGGTTGGAAGAGTTCATTCTACAAACAAATGGCTGGCTGGGGAACTTTGTGCCCACTCACATGGATGCCATACATATACTTCTTCCCCAGACCTTCTTGTCCCTGATCTTCCAATGTTATGCATTCTATTGCAGGCACCTTCCCTCTCAATACAGATTGGACAAAGTATGCTTCCTGGAAATCTTCCCACGGGGAGAAATTCCTTTCACCACTGTCCTTTAGGGCTACCTTATTAGGTATAACCAAACTGTTTTCAAAATTAGCTGTATGTAATGGTTCTCTGAGAGATAGGAACACTTATTCATGGTTGGTGGGCATGTAGAATGGTACTTTTTGGCAATTCCTAAAGAAGTTGAATATAGATTTGCCATGCAACCCAGCAGTACCACTACTGGGTATAAACCCAGAAGAACTGAGAGCAGTGACACAAACAGACATATGCACACTGATGTTCATAGCGATGTTATACTTGATTGCCAACAGTTGGAAACAACCCAGGTGTTATCAACTAATGAATGGATAAACTGTGGTGCGTGGAATATTATGCAGTTGTAAGAAGAAATGAAGTCGTAAAACACATGTCAAATGGATGAAACTGGAGGACATTAAGTTTAGTGAAGCAAACCAGACACAGAAGAACAAATACTGTATTATTGCAATACATGAACTGAATATGTTGTGTAAACTCATGGACATAATAACTTGAATATGGGTCACCAGATAATAGAAAGACATTAGAGAATGGAAAGCTGAGGGTTAACTTGTGCAGAATTGGCAAGAAGGATGTGCATTAATCTTTGGAAATGAATAGAAAATGTGAAAGCCCAACATAATGTCTATAACTAGCAGTACAGACATTATGTGGGTATGAAAGGGGTTTAAAGGGAAAGTCTAAGGTCATATATATTACTAAAAGGAAAGCTAAAAGATGTAACATGGAACTGTATAGCATAATACAACTGCATGTAAAATGTGAATATGGGTAAAATTGTAAATATAAGATTGTTTTTCTTTGAATTTGAACAAATGTATGTTAATACTACAAGATGTTAATATCAGACAAAAACAAATGTGCTAAGTGAAAAAAAACCAGACACACAGTACTATGTATTGTATGACTCCATTTATCTAAACTGTAAATATAAATCAAATTATAAAGATGAAGTTAGGCTAGTGGTTATGTAGGGCTGGGGAAGGACTGCTAAGAGATGTGGAATTTTTCTTTTTGGAGTAATGAAATTGTTCTAAAATCTTTTGTGGTGATGAATGCACAACATTGTGATTATACTAAAAGCCATTGATTATATACTTTGGATAGATAGTATGTCATATGAATATATCTCAATAAAACTGCTTAATAAATAAATAAATAATTGGCCAAGAATAGCCAGAAATAACAGCTATGTATAGCGGGGGAAGCATAGAGAGCTCAAGAGATGAGTACAAGAATTTTCTTTCTTTTTTTTTTTTTTTATTATTGTGATTATTGAAGTAATGAAAATGCTCTAATGATGATTGAGGTGATGAATGCTTAACTATGTGATTATACCAAATACCATTGATTGTACACTTTGGATGGATTGTATGCTTAATTAATATATACCAATCAAATTGATTTGTTAAGGAAAAACCATTTCATTAAATTGACATTAAAGGAATTTTTAAAAAATTAGCTGTACTAGTGTACACTCCAGTTAGCAAAGAAGGAGGAATTTGTTGCTGTATGTTTTAGTCAGCACTTGATATTTTCTACTTCCTTTTTTTTACCAAAATAGAGGATGTGAAATTGCATTTTTCTGATTACTAATGAGAATAAAGATCCTTTAATATTCATATTTTAATGTTTTGGGAGTATTTGTATTTCCTCATTAAGTTGCTATTGACTTTTATTTTGCCCACTTTAATTCAGTCACTTGCCTTTTTTAAATCGTAGGAGCTCTTTCCATATTCTAGATACTAATCTTTTATCTTTTGTTCATCATTTGTGTATTAGTATCTGCTCCAATTTTGTGACTGGTCTTTCCACTTTCTTTAAGGTGTTGTTTTGTTCTCCTTTGGAATGTACTTAAATTAACTTTGTGGTTTATGCTCTGTTTCTTATTTAACAAATCACCTCTCTACCCTGAGGCCATAAAATATTCTCCTATATTTTCTTCTAAAAGTTTCTTAATTTTAGCATTCACATTTCAGTTTTTAATCCATCAGGAACCGGATTTTGTAACATAGGTACAAAATGTCCAAATATGTTTATAATATACAGCCTCAAACTCTTAATACTAAGTGTACTCCCTAGAGAAGCAGTTTTCAGAATGCAGTCCATGACCCCTGGGAGTCTCTCCTTTTATGAGATCCAAATCATGCATGGCTGAAAGATCACTCAAAAGCAAGATCGGTCAAGGGATTTTAGTGTAACTAAGTACAAAAGGTTCATGGATATGGTTTCATATTTACATTGCTTCCAACAATATTTCACACTAACTAATCTGTAAATAAAATAAGTTGTTTCCTCAACCTTCAGATGGTCATAAGGAACAAGCTTCCCTGATCTATAGGTGCAGTTGAAGTAGGTAAAATTGGTGTCTGGGCCATATATCCCTGTAATTCCTTCTGCACATATTTAGGTCCAATATGGAATATGCCAATTTCATCATACAATGGATTGGCAGCTCTGCTGCATAGTCATTGTCTACCCTGAGTCCAGATGCTCAGTATCTTCTAGGGCACAGTATTTTTTAGGACCTATTTTTCAAGAAAGAGTTGTTTTCTGCTGCAGAATGCCCTTTTTCCAGAATCATAAGTGTGTGTAACAACTCTCCTATTAGGGCCTGCCAAAGACTCCACATGGAAATCTATATCCATCAAGACCTTTATATTATCAGATATGTTGGATCATATGGCCAATGGCCAGGATAAC
>JAQZBX010058174.1:0-17796 GCA_029593785.1 Cabassous unicinctus
GTAGGCTATATTATCTACTCATTTTATTTCAGCATAGTAAAGGGAAAGTCAAAATATTTATTATAAAAAATAGGATACTAGGTCTGGCAGAGTTAAGAACAATTAGTTTAGAAGGAGGCAACAAGACAAAGGGATGGCTAAAATATTCTGGGTAGCAGGAGTTGAGGGGGGAAGAGAGTAAAGGAGCGTGGAAGGGTTGTTCTAGTGATGGGAATGGTGGCCAAAGAGCCGTTACGAACAAGACTGAATAATGCTTAATTTAAAAAAAATGTGTCTTGTGGGGAGTAGATGTAGCTCAAGTGGTTGAGCGCCCATTTCCCACGTATGAGGTCCCGGGTACTGCCTAAAAACAAAACAAACAAACAAATGGAAAACCCACTCTCATTGGGGAGTGGCTGTAGCTCAGTGGTTGAGTGCCTGCTTCCCATGTATGAGGTCCTGAGTTCAATCCCTGGTACCTCCTAAAATAAATAAATAAATAAATAAATAAATAAATTTCTTATGCTCACTGGAGCTTTTATTGAGTGGTATTTTGGTAAATCAGAAAAAGTCAAAGCCATATTCCATGTCTAGGTCAGTAGGCAAAAAAAGTAGAGAAAGAGCAGGAGAAAGGGAAGGAGACAATCATTTTGGTGTACTAGTCAGTATAGGCTAGGCTGTGCCTAGGTAACAAACAATCCCCAAATCTCAGTGGCTAAAAACAACAAAATTTGTTTCCTGGACATATTACCTGTCTGTTGCAGGTAGACTGAGGGGACTGTGCCTCATTGCCATCACCCAGAGGCCCAGGCTGAGAGAGGCATGGCAGAAAGAATGAAAAAATGGGAAGAAGCACATTGGCTAAATGTTTCTACATGGAAGTGATGCATGTTATTTCTATTCATAGTTCACTGGCCTTGAGCAAGGCACATGGCCATGCTTAACGTCAAGGGAGCAGAGAAGTACAATCTTTCCTGCGTCTGGAAGAAGGAGGAAACTGTATTTTGGTGTAGAGTGATAATGTCTACCAGGAAAGCTATAACTGAGGCTGAGAGTCAACAGGAAGAAAAGTAGATGTGACCATGAGAACGAGCCCCAGAACTTGCAGAACTCTTGGCAAAGGCCCTGAACTTCCCACCAGGCACACAATAGCCCATTCAAGTAACATTTACATCAATAACCAAGGTGAGCTGTAGAGATCACTACAAACCACAGGTTGGCATTTTCCATCTCAACCTGCACCTTCTTTCCCTTAAACACCCGAGAACAGGAGCGCCTGGGTTGTGCTGTGAAGAAAATAAATCTTTGGGGTCAGTTAAGCAAGAGAACAGTCCCTTCTAGATACTTGATGAGGGTATTTTCAGTAGGAAGCTCCTGGGGGGAAACAGGCACAAAGATGAAATGAGCTGGAAGAATAATTTCAGAGCAGCTACTTATTGGGAGAAAGAGTCCAGTTTTATTCAAAGTTTCTGTTTTTATTTTTACTCATAAGTCTCTCTTTGGCATTTGGATGGGATCAATACGCAACCCTGAGAGTTTAAGGACACTTGAAATGGTTTCCAAAATGTGTCCCCACTAGATGGCGTAAGATGCCCACCCATTTTGGGACCAAGCCCTTGAAAGTAAAATACTATCTCACACTGGGGACAGATTCTAAGACCATGCAGCCGGTGCATATGAAAGACTGTGCCATCCTAGATTAATAATATTATTATGAGATTTATTGCACCTATCGCCACTAGACCATTTTTCTCGCCAACATATTTAAATAGTCATGTATTCAAACTACTAATATTTATTGAACCTGGCACAAAATAAACATACATAATGGATATAAAAAAGTAATTCTTTTTTAAAAAGTATTTTTTGGAAACTGCACTTATATAATGGAAAATGTAGATAGTTATTTAGAGAAAATTAATCAGTCCATCCATCAGTCAATGCTCACGGAATATTTTCTATGTTCAAGGTGCATTATTGGACTTTATACAGCACACGAGGCAGTGCAGCATATTGTTTGAGAGCATGATCTTTGGTACCAGATAGCCTGAACTTGTACTCTGAGTTCCCATCACTTATTAGCTTTGGCCTTAGCTAATAAGTTAACCTCTTTGTGCCTCGATTTCCTCATCTGTAAAGTGGGGATGGTAACACAGGGTTAGGGTAAGGAGTTAATGCTTGTAAAGCCACTCCGATATTGCCTGGAATATACTAAGTGCTAGACAAGATTTAGTCATCAATATCATTATTAAAACCTAATTCCTTACTTTACAAAGGATCTCACCATAGGGTTCAATGAAACAAAAATGGACCAAGTACTATTATGTAAAAGGCACTGTTCTGGACCCTGTGTTGACTGAAAGGGCTATGAGAATGTGTAAGGCATAGTCTCTGCCTTGCAGAAACTAGGCATTTCATAGGAAAAGTAAGATGACACAGATTAACATAAAGAAACACAAAGTGATGCTAATGATGCTAATGACTATGATAATCTAGAAAGGAGGAGGTAGCATTTGAGCAGATCTTCCCAAAATGGGAAAGGGTTCAATGGGTGGGAGAGTGGGAAAAGCATCACCAGTGGACGAAGCAGCATGGAGAAAGGCCCAGAAGCAGTGGACGTGTTTGTGGGACCTAGAGAAGGTCGGAATGAATGGAGCTTGGAGCTGTGCTGTGGAAACATGACTGGGAAGGGAGTGTGGGCTTAGATGATGTATTCATCAGGGTTCTCCAGGGAAACAGAACTGACAGGAGATATCTGTAAATAGTACGAGATTTTATAAAAGTGTCTCACGTGACTGTGGGGGTGCACAAGTCCAAATTCCTCAGGGCAGTCTGCAAACCAGGGACTCCGGTGAAGGTCCTTGAAGAGTTTCCAGGAGACAACGGTTGTCTGAAGTAGATATGGAAATTCACTTCCCCTTTTAAGGCCTTCAACTGACTGCTGACGGCAATCTCCTTAGTTAATTGTAGATGTAATCAGCCATCTATGCAATCAACTTACTGAAGATTAAAGTCCATAAGTGTCTTTGTATTATAATTAGCCCAGTGCATGCTTGACCAAACAACTGGGCACCATTACCTGGCCAAGTTGACACATTAGCCTAACTATCACAGATGATCATGCAGATCCTTGGGTGCCCTGCTAGTTTATTCAGGAGGCAACAAGGAGTCTGTTAAAACTGAATAAAGATGCAGTTAATTCTTTATTCAACAGCCATTTGCCCTTCTTCCTTGCTAAGTTTTGTTCAAGGAGGCAATGTACCCAGTTCCAGGTGATGAATCATGAGTGGTCGATACCTAGTGTCTTAGATACCAAAGGCTGCCATAATAATGTACCACGAACTGGGCACCTGAGAATGGCCTTGAAATCCAGTTCTAGCCAATAAGGAGTAAGGGGAAGTCTGCTGGGTGGCTTCTGAGAAAGTTTTTGCTTTCCTGATAAAAAGGACAGACAAGCTAGAGATTCTCTTTCTTCCCTTGCCTGTCTTAAACATGGGTATAGTGTCTGAAGCAGAAGCAATCTTTTTGAGACCATACATGACAAGGAAGGAGTCAAGACAAAGCAAGAAGATAAAAGAATGTGGGGGAGGGGAGTGGATGTGGCTCAAGCAGTTGGGCACCCACCTCCCACATGGGAGGTGCTGGGTTCAGTTCCTGGTGCCTCCTAAAGAAGACGAGCAGATGCAATGAGTTGATGCAATGAGCTGACAAACAAGCAGAGACAACGAGCAGAGACAACGAGCAGACACAGCAAGCAGACAGGCGAGGGAGCCATCTCGGGCAGCAGACTGGAAAGAATGTGGATATCAGAAGTGGGAGTTGAAGCAATGATGTCAACCTTTTATGTTTGGAATTCTTGTTGCTAAGTGAAAAATAAATACTAGCATAAAGTCAACCACTGTTCATTGAGTATTCTGTTACCTGGAGCTGAATGCATCTTATCTGGTAGAATAAAAGTTTCATTTTAAAAATTCTTATTACAGAAAATTTCAAAACATAAATAAAAGGAAAATGATGAGTATAAAGAGTTCCCATGGATGACTTCAACGGTCATCAACATTTTTCTTCTTTCTTCCACCTGAAAGCTTTAATCTAGACTTTGGAGACACTGTGGAAAAAGAAGCAAGAGGCCATGATTGGATGGAGCAGGGCCTGGGGGGAGCCTCAGGAGCATTGAAACTTGGTCAGAGGTTTCCAGTCTGGGGGCCTGATGCCATTCAGAAGATAGTAATCGTACAATGAAGAACAGATCAAAGCAGGGCGGGCTTCTTTTTTCTTTCCCGGTTTTACTCTGGGCCCTCCCTAACGCATAGAGAGGTGAGGACCAGGAGAGATGCAGGCAGGAGCCCTGTGGGGGTGGGGGGGCTCATACTTCCTTTCATGAGCAGGCTTTAGGGATGCTTTCTCAAGTGGGAGGGTGTCCAACTGCAATCCCCTGCCATAAGCTGTGTCTGTGCTCCAGTGGCTTGGACTGCCTTCCTCTGCCCCTGGCTTCCTCCAACTGTCCCCTCTGTTGGGATCCTATCAAGTGCCTCCGTGAACTCATCTTGGGTGGAAACAAGGGGACCCCATGACAGCTCCTCCATAGAACTAACATTGACTCCACAGAACACACATGTGCATCCTGGGCACCATGCAGCTTGATCGCCAGATGGCCTTCTTCCCTCCCAGATGGATGGACAGATGGACAGATAGACAGAAGGATGGATGAACAGCATCAGCCAGCCTCCTAGGGAAGGGAGACACCAGGGCACACCCAAACAACCTTCTCGGGGGGTGGGGCGGTCTCTCACCTCAGTCTTTCCAGTGTCAGCCCTGTGTGCAATTCCCTTGAGGCTGATGATGAGTGAAGAGGCATAGAATTGGCCTGGAGACATGTCTTCCCAAGACCTTCCTGGAGAGGGAGTGTGGCACCTCATTTTGGAATTTGGCACCCATTGTTTTATCCTTCATCTTTGGGCATCAGCAGAAAGAGTCCCTGTAGAAGATTCTTATCTTTGTTCTCTCCTCAGAGTAGGAAGCGCAGGCTCTGGGGCAGGACGCCAAGTAAATATTCAGATGTGGCTGTGGTTTGAGTAATGACCCCTCAGAGATGCCCGTGTCCCAATCCCGGGAACCTGTGAATACGTTTTCACCTGGCAGAAGGGACTTTGCAGTTGTGATTAAATTAAGGGTCTTGAGATGAGGAAATCGTCCTCGATTATCCAAGTGAGACTCCATGTTATCACAAGGGTCCCTCTAAGAGAAAGAGGGGGACAGGAGCATCAGAGTCTGAGAGGGAAGGTGATGAAAGGAGAGGTGGGCATGATGCGGGGCCACAAGCCAAGGAACGAAGGCAGCCCCTAGAAGCTGGAAAAGGCAAGGAAATGGTTCTCCTCGGGAGCCTCCAGAAGGAACGAACACAGCCTGGCCGACCCATTTTAGACTTCAGCCCTTCAGAGCAGTACGCCTAGAAGTTTGTGTTGTTTTAAGGCACTCAGTTTGTGGTAATTTGTTACAGCAGCAACAAGAGACTGATACAGGTGGTCTCTCGGGGTGTCTGCTGTTGATAAATACTTCCTTTATGTAGATTAGTTATGTATCACAGAAAATATTTCCCTCTTCCGGGTATAAGGTTTCTTAGTAAGACTCTTGATAAGGAGAAATGGTATTCCCATTTGAAAGGTGGTAAAACCTTGGCAATGTAAAAATAAAAAAGACACTCCAATGCAAGTTTAAATGACATAATCTGTGACATTTTCTATACTTAGTGACTCTAAAAATTTAGTGACCCCCCCCCCCAAATTTAGAATAGACTAAATCACAGGATAAAATATTCAATAAAAACATCACAGCCTTATCAGGAAATATAAGTTATATGGCTGTTTGGAAGTTCAGATAGTGATGGGTTTATTAAATTCTGTCACCCTGGAGAAGTTACACAACCTCTCTGAAGCTGTATTTTCATCTGTGTCCTGGAGGTTGTCCTGAGGAATAAAACAGGTATGGTATGTAAAACACTTAGCATAGTGTTGGCATATGGTGTGTTAAGACAGATGGCAGTCGGCTTTCCTTCTTGTGGTTATAAAGTTATGTTATCAAGAGTCTTGATAGAAGTGGAACATATATTGGTGGTCCCATTTAAAAGGTGTCAAAACCAAGACAATGAAAAAAAATGATACTCCATTAGAAGGCTAGATTACACATCAGTGGCAGAGCTGAGAAACAGCCCCATATAGTAGGATTTCATTGGCCAACAGTCTTCTTTATTAAGTATTAGGCATGTCATGCTTGATTGATAGTTAGCCACATGTAATGACTTTCTATTTCCTATTTTTGATTACGTAGGTCAAAAGTAAAGGTGGTAATTATGGTAGAGAAAAGGGAGAATATGGCCACATGTACACACACTCACATTTACATACACATTCACACATTCACACACACAATCACACACAGTTGCTGAAAAATATCAAGTATAGAAGGAAAAGATCTTTCCCTCCTGTCCTTGTCCCCACCTACACCTAGTGTCCTATCTTTCATAAATAGGTATAATAAACTTTAGTTTAGTTTTGTTTTTTAATGATTTATTTTTTAAATACTTTATTTTTCTTTCTTTATTCCCCCCTTCCCTCTGATGGTTCTCTCGTCCGTCTGCTCATTGTTTGCTCCAGGAGGCACTGGGAACCGAACCCGGACCTCCCACATGAGAGGGGAGTGCCCAATGGACTGAGCCACATTCACTCCCCATGGCCTGTGGTGTCTGCCGGCTTGTGGCCTCTGCTTGTTGCGGTGGGGGAAGCATCTGTTTGTCTTCTTTTAGGAGGCACTGGGACCGAACCGGGGCCTCCAATGTGGTAGGCGGGCGCCCAAGTGGTTGAGCCACATCTGCTTCCCAACTTTAGTTTTTAATTTTAAATTTTATTTTGAAATTGATTATAGATTCACAGGAAGTTGCAAAAATAGTACATAGAGGTCTCATGTACCCTTCACCATGTTTTTCCACTGATTACATCTTACATAACCACAGTACAATATCAAAACCAGGAAACTGATATTGACAATCCACAGACCTTATCCAGATTTCACCAGTTTTACGTGGACTTATTCGTGTGTGTGTAGTTCCAGGTAATTTTATCACATGTGTATATCCTGTTATAACCACACCCACTCCCCTGACCCCTCCCCCATCCCTAAACCCTGGCAAACACTCATGTCTTCTCCATTTGCATAATTTTGTTCTTTTGAGAATGTTATACAAATGGAATCATACAGTATGTCACTGCTTTGGATTGGCTTTTTTCCCTCAGCATGATGCCTTTGTGATTCATCCAAGCTGTGTATCAACAATGTGCGTGTATCAATCCACGGGTTGGATGCACTATAGTTTGTTTAATCATTTACCCATTGAAGGCCATTTGGGTTGTTTGCAATTTTCGACTGTTATGAATAAAGCTATGAATATTCATGGACAGATTTTTGTGTAGACATAAGTTTTGATTTCTCTGGGATAAATGCCTAGAAGTGAGATTGCTGAGTCATATGGTAGTTGCATATTTAGTTTTTAAAAAAGAAATGGCCAAACTGTTTTCCACAGTTCCATTTTGTATTTCTACCAGCAATGTCTGAAGGTCAGTTTCTTAGTATCCTTGTCAGCATTCGAGATTGTCTTTTTATTTTTTTTATTTTTTTTATTTTAACAGTTCTAATAGGTGTGTAGTGATATTCTGTTGGGGTCATAATTAGCATTTCCCTAACGGCCAATGATGTCGCAATCTTTTCATGTGTTTATTTGCTATCTGTATATCCTCTTTGATGAAAAACCGTGAGACAACAAATGTGTGTTGATTAAGCGAACCAATGTGTGGTATTTATCATAGCCTGGAAGTCTAAGACAAAGTTTTAGTCCTGATGGAGAAGGGAAGAGACAAAGGTTTTGCTGGGGTGACTGACAATGGTGTAGATGTGGTCCTGAAAGCCAGCTGACCCGAAAGGGCCTTGCAGGTGGGATGAAAGGACACAGGGGTGGAGTGGAATGAACCTTGTAACTGGAGGTCAGATGGGCATTCGAGCCCCTGAAGGAGGCAGCCAGAAGGTCCTACAGCAGATGGGATGACCCACTTGTCAACATGGACAGATGGCTGAGGACCACAGGTGGCTCCATCATACTCCACCCTGTGCCCTATGACTTGGTGGACCTCAGATCCTATCCAAGGCATAGATGATATCTTAGTTTTCCAGGGCTGCTGGGACAAATACCACACACTGGTAGGGCTAAACAACAAGAATTTATTGACTTACTGTTTTAGAGGCCAAAAGTCCCAAG
Organism: Cabassous unicinctus; assembly: GCA_029593785.1. Classification (NCBI taxonomy): domain Eukaryota; kingdom Metazoa; phylum Chordata; class Mammalia; order Cingulata; family Chlamyphoridae; genus Cabassous; species Cabassous unicinctus. The sequence continues at coordinate 8,285 of JAQZBX010058174.1, forward strand.
TGAAGGCATTGGCAAGGTCCTACTTTCTCCCTGGAGTCTGTAGTGTTCTGGTGCTGGCTTGCTGCAATCCTTGGGGTTCCTTGGCTTGTTCTCTGCCTCCATCACATGGTGACCTCTCAGTTGTTTCCACTGACTTCTTGCTTCTACTTCTGACTTCTAGTGGTTTCTGGCTTCTACTGACTGACTGCATCTGAATTTCCTTTCCTTATAAGGCCCCCAGTCATACAGATTAAGACTCACCCTGGGAAGGAACGGGTGAACTTTGTGGAGGTGGAGGCCTGTGGTTGAAAATACAATTGTGGGAATGTTCTTTTGGCCAATTTGGCAGGGGAGTGTTACTGGTGCAAGGTGTAGGTGGTGGGAGGATGTGTGGGAAAGCGTGCACCTGGGGAATGCGTCTATGGAATATGAATGTGTTCATCTTGTCATAAGGCGCTATCTCAGTGGGAGGAGACCAACACAATAAACAACAGAATATTAAAATTTCATCTTGGGGTGTCCTGCTACATTCTCAAATAGAGGTGCAAGAATCTCTCGAGTACATAGGCAGTGCCTAATCGAAGTAAACAGACAAATATGCCAAGCCCTCCATAATAATGCATGTGATTATGAACCTTATTCTTGTGAAATTGAAACCTAGTCTAATAATAACTATTGCCTAAAAGTTACCTCCTGAAAACCTCCTTGTTGCTCAAATATGGCCTCTCTCTAAGCCACACTGAGCAAATAAACACACTCCTTTCCCCCAGCATGGGACATGACTCCTGGGGATAAGCCTCCCTGGCACTGAGGGAATAATACCAAACATCAACCAGCAATGCACTGGAAAAAAAACCTTGACCAAAAGGAAGAAACACCAAATACAAAAGAATTTTTATGCCTAAGAGATTTCAAAATGAGTTGGGAGGTCATTCCAGAGGTTACACTTATGCATGTATAAGGTAGGTCTCACTAACTGCCACTGTGAACAAAGTCTCAAATAGGGGTGCTCCTTAGGGCTCTAGAGCCATCAAAACACTATAGGCAAGGCACACAACTCCTTGAAATTAACACCCTGTCCCTATAATTAGCACAATACCCATTAAATATATGTCTCAGAGACTTAAAACTTTGGTCTGTTCATACCAGTTGAGCTCTGAATCTTAGAAGAGCTGTGGCCAACACCTACACTCCAGTTCATTGGACTCGCCCAGTACAACTAACAAAATGATGATGATGGATAACCTGCATCCCCCCCGCCCCAAAAGAGTATATACAATGCAAGCAAAACAGTTCCTTCCATTTGCCCCTTAAGATCTAAGTCCCCTCTCAATCTAAGGCAGAGCGGGCATCACCATTCCAAAATCCTCAAGGTTGAGGAATGAACAAACATAAGGGGGGAATGCAACCATGGACAAAGTAAACTTAGTAATATAGTAATGGAAGAACATGTAATGATATAAAGATAGAGGTTACCAGAGATTCTGAGGGGAGGGGGAGGAAATAGTCGGTGGAACATAAGGCATTTTTAGGGCATTGGAATTAAATGTAAGCCACGATGTAAACTATAGACGTTGGTTATTAGCAATGTTTCAATATTTATTCATCAATTTTAACAAATGTACCACACTAGTGTAAGATGTTATTAATAAGGGAAGATGTGGGAGGGGAATAGGGTAGGGTATATGGGAATGCTTTATACTTTTGGTGTAACTTTTCTATAATCTAAAACCTCTTTAAAAATAAAGTTTATTATTTAAAAAAAAAGACTCACCCTGATGCAATTTGGCCATACCTTAACTAAGGAATAATGGCATTTTCAAAAGGCTCTATTTACAAATGGGCTCACACCTGCAAGTACATGGATTAAGATTAAGAATGTCCTTTGTTGGTGTACGTGATTCAACCTACCACAGGTGGGGAGATGAAGATCCCTAAATTGACTAAGAAATGAATAATTTGATTCATAAACACCCATTTTGACTCTTTTTCCTGAATAGGCGAGAGCAAAGTTTGCTATATAAGGGAGAATGTAAGCTCAGTATGGGGATAAATTTGTGACGTAGGGGAAAAAAGGATTAGATATTTTTGTTCTGCAATTCTGTACTTAAGGAATTCAAACCTGCTACACATATTACTCAGAAAAGAGACTTTCTTCCTTTGCCAAGGAGGCAACAAGCCCATCAGCCCTGGCTACTGGACCCAATGACAGCTTTGTCAGGTCTTGTTTTCATGGAGTGGGACATATCTATCTGCAACAACCACAAAACCAATACTGCCTTGCTTTAGCCAAAACCCTTCCGAGGACACACCTGTGGCTTTCTGCTGAAGTGCTCTGGCGATCTTCCAACATCTGTCTGGAACGATCTGGCAAATTATTCAGGGAGAAAACACACCTAGCAACTTCAGCCTTTTGCTAGCTTGTCCTTGTGCCTTGGAGTCAAAGAAAGTAGAAGGGTGGGGGAGCACTGAGGGCAGGTTGAACTGAACCTCCATTGCCTTTACAATTCACCTGCAATATTCCAAATCATCTGTGTTCCCCGATTAGAGGCCCAGAAAACTAGGACATCCTAATTTCTCTAGGTATCTTTCCAAAAGAAAAGAAAAGTAATTCTTAAGTTTGGATTGTAATTTTTCAGTGTTTAATGAGTATAGGAACAAACCACTGCTCAACTGACAAAGAGTTCTTTACAAGATTAAAGACTGCCATTTCCAGCTAATGCTGAAGAGTGAACAACTGGTATTGGTTTCTTTTAGTGCACTTTTAGGAAATAAGGCCAAACTAACATTAATTGTGCTTTCTGATGACCTCATGAATATAAACAAGATATTGCTTTTCAAGGGAGAAAAATGCTTAGAAAAGGACTAAGGTTCATGAATAAGGGTGTGGTTTTTGACAGCCGATTTTAGGGGAGAGATATTTAAAGGGATAAGATTGTGGGATGGAAATCAGAGGTAGACATGGGGAATTGATAGATTAGACATTGCTTCTCTTACTATGTAAAATTCAAGTATCGGAATCTAATATTCTAAGAGAAGATTAAGCATAAAATCCATACTATATTGAGGATCTAAAATTCAGTTGTCTTTCACCAGTTTTTGTAATTATATTACTCTCACAAAATTGAATAAATAACAAAGAAGGATAATTATGTGCTGAAATGCTTCTGGAAATTGAGGAGTTCCAACTATATTGTTTTTTGAAAAGTGTCCAAGGTCTTGCATCCAGAGAGTAGCTGTGCATACTGGTTTTATAAAAAAGTCAAATGAAATGCACAACATGAAAAGCAGTCCATTCTAGTACTCCTCAAATGTTGGTCTATTCCTCAATAACCAACATTTGCGGTCTAGAACCCTCCACCTTTTTCTCAAGCTTGGAGTACATGCTGGATGCTGAGAAGGCATACAAAGATGAACAGGATACATAACCTGCCCTCCATTGGGGTCTTGGTTTAGTGGGAAAGACAGACATGTAAACTAACAATAAGTGCTCCGTCCAAAGCATGAATAGCACCTCCCAGCCTGATGCATTCAGGAGACACCTGGAGGAAGTGACATGTGCAGGGTTAGGTGTGGAGTCAGAGGGAGGCCTTCCAGAAAAGAGAAAAATCCATGCAAAGAAGGGGCAAGAAAGAACAAGAATGTTTAGGGGACCAAAAGTAGTCAAGCATGCTGCTCTCTATCTCTCTCTGGACCCTCAGGAGGTGAGGCAGAAGGCTTTCCCTTCCCGTTGCATGCTATTGAAGTTAGTATTTACCCAACAAAACCAATGAAGATAAGCCTGATGAGAAGAGGCAGCTTTTCCATTATTATGTTTTTTTGTTTTTAATCATGTTGCAGCTTCAATTTTAAATTAATTGATCAATCCAGAAGAGAAAATACGTTCACAGAGCTCAAAAGTCAAATTGTGATGGTTTGGGGCTCTGCTCTGTGTACCCCAGCAAAATATGTTCTTAAACGTAATTCATGCCTATAGGTATGAACCCTTGTAGAAAGGACCTTTTGATGAAGTTACTTCACATAAGAAGTGGCCCAGGATGGGTCTTAATCCTATGATAGGAGAATGAAATTTACACATAGAAGAAAAAGCCACAGGAAGAACCTGAAAGTCAATGGAACCCAGAAGAGAAGGGAGAAGCCAGGAGATGGTGTCATGTGCATTGAGATGTGGCAGAAAACCCACAACTAAGGATCACCAGCAGCCAACCCCAGAACACCACAGTCTTCTTTGAGAAAGCATCACTTTGGTGACGCTTTGATTTTGGACTTCTTCAGCCTCAAAACCATGAGCCAATAAATCCCCATTGTCTAAGCCAACCCACTGCATGGTGTTTGTGTACCAGCCAGAAAAATTAAAACACCAATACTAAATGTATACAGTATAAAAGAAATGCCTCGACTCTTCTCCTCTAATCTGCCTTGTTCCCATCTTCTCCCCACTGTACCTCCTTGCCCACAGTTAACTATTTTGCTTAGTTGTTTCTTTTTCTTGGAATTTCTTTGTGTAAATGCAAACAAAAATGAAAAACAAACAAACTTATTTTTGGGTAGCATGCAATAGGAATACATTTTGCTCTTTCTTTTCTTAACCACATATTATGTTGGATATCTTTCTACATCAACACATAGAAAGCTTCCTCATTCTCCCTTACAGCTTCATCGTCTCACATTATACTTCACCAGACTCCTGTTAATGAACTTTTGTTGCTTCTAATCTTTGGGCATTACAAACAATGCTGAAATGAATAACCTTGTGCCTACATCCTTTTTGTATGTGAGCAGGCTGATTTGTGTGATAAATTCCCCAAAGTGGGTTTGACAGTCAAACAGTAGATGCCTGTGCAGATTTGCTAGAGGTTGCTGCTAGAGGCTTCATTTCAGTTGGCTTTTAATTCTTAGACAGATTACATAAATCTATGGAATTTTCTACGTATAACTCTTGACTGATCTCGCAGTCACTTAGTCTCATTGTATACTGGATGGAGAATAAATAGCACTGATGTCACTAAAAAAGACTGTGTTCACTACTTGCTGTATAGTCTTGGTAAGGGCTCCAGTATGGCTAACTGAAATAATCATAATTTTTAGAACTTCTATGTGTGTGGTGCAATGTTTGTGGGGTGTATGAGCAGGATTTTGGGAAACAGCTGGGAGGTTTTTCAAACCACAAATGTTTCTTCTCATCTCTCCCTAAGATTCTGGTTTACCACCCTCCCTTTCCTGCCCCCCATCCAACATACACATCTCCCCTGGAAATATATTCTTTTCACTCTCTCATCTCAAATGCCCACAGTGAGACACTATTCTTGATGAGAGTGGCAAAAACCTCAGAGCAAAAGGCAGATCTTTAAAGTAAAAAAATTCAGCTTTATGAAAAGAAAATATACTATTAGGCCTTCATTTTTTCTCCTTTTGTGAGGAGCTGGAAACAAATATTGTCATGAGTGGGCACTGATGAGCAGATTTGCATTTGGGAATCACTGCAGAATACTTTTCACCTTTCAGGTAACGAAAGTTCTACAGGTGACTCCCCAAACTTGAACCTTTTCCCCAGTATTTTGTTGTGTATTCCCCCAGTCCCAAAGCCTTTCCTTCCCATGCTTGTTTCCTCTCTTTCCCTTGTCCATTGGATGCTTTCTCGTTCCCATTTGGCTTTCAAAATCTTCATTCAGGCAAAGATTAATTTCCACCTCCTTCAAGAAACCTTCTCTTAATTATTCTCGTCACAATCACAATCTCGCCCTTCTTTCCACTTAGCAGCTCACGACTGAGCACAAATTATTTTCGTTTTGTTAGTTCCACCTTCAGATCTAAATGGTAAATTCTCCTATGTCACGGGCCATGGCTCAAACATCTGTTATGTTGTACATAACTAGCACAGGGTGGACGTAGTGCTAGATAGGCATTCTTTCATACATCCACCAAATGCACTGCTTGCTGCTAGAGTCCATGTACCAGGGACTGGAGATATAAAAATGAGCAAAATACAATCCTAGCCTGTGAAGAAATTAGAGTCGAATTTGGGTCATGAATCTGTAAGCTGATAATTCAAGTAAAATAGGGTAAGCGGATGTGGCTCAAGCAGTTTGGCACCCACCTCCCACATGGGAGGTACCGGGTTTGGTTCCTGGTGCCTCCTAGAGAAGATGAGCAGACAGATGAGGGAGCCATCTTGGGAGGGGGTGGGATTAAAAAAAAATAATGAATCTTAAAAAAAAATAAAATAGGATAAGGGTCACACTTTGTGATTAGTTGATTAATTCAGCAAATTATCAATAATAGAAAACAGCATTCTTTTTTTCATTAAACATTTTTTTTTGCAGTATGTCATTCATACATGACCATAGCATAAGTGTATAGTAAAAGTAGTGAACTTACAAAACAAACATGCATGTCATCATACAGAGCTCACATACATTCCCCCACTACCAATATCTTGAATTGTTGTGAAACATTTGTTACAAACTATGAAAAAGCATCATCAAAATATTACTACTACCTATAGCCAATATCTTACATTCAGTACATTTCCCCCCCAACCCACCTGATTACTAACACCCTGTATTAGTATTATATATTTGTTACAGGAAAACAGCATTCTTTATCTCCTCTTTTACAAATCTCACTAGAGGAAACTCAATGGTTGGTAAAATAGCAGGAAAGTGGTTATAACTAGACCCCTGAGATATGATAAGCTCCTGAAAAGTGGCAGAGCCACAGCCAAAAGGAACCCATATCCTCTCCAGTCTCTTCAATCAAGAATGAGAAAGTAAAAAAAAAAGCCAAGGTAATAAGAAACTGTAGTGAAGATGCAAAGTTGTCAGGGACCCAAGAGAAACACAAGGTCAAACGAGGAGATAAAATACCAAGGAGGGGGAGGATTCTCTGCCCATAGAAGAACAATGGCCTTACAGAAACTCCAAAAGGGGTGGGGGGCTGAAGGGGTGAGCCCAGAGGACTCGGGCTTTGGCTTGACTATCAGAGTAGCAGGATATAGGAACCAGGGGTGTATCAGGGTGTGAATTCAAGGGAGAGGAAAAGAAAAATATATACCCTGCTCTTTACCCCTGAATCACCAGACTTGGCTAGTTTCGCCACGGCATTGGACCCATCAGTTTGCAGGTCTCAAGTGGGAGACCGGGATAAAACTGATAACTCTAATTAGGTTGATTCTAAAATTCTGGAAACCCTTGGCCCATGATTCAGTTGCTTGGGGAAGCCATTTCCTAGAAGTTGCTGGGACAGAGCTGCGTTGCTGACTCAAGAGGAATAGCTTGTGGTCACCCTGGCACCCTGAAACCCTGGCTGCTGAGACCTGGGCTCAGATTCTGCCAATGAGCATCTGGGTCCTTGCTGGAGATTTGTCACTAACTGGTGCATGGTCCTGCACAAGCCATTTGCCCCCTCAGGTGTCTCATTGGAAGTGTCCTTTAGCATCTTTTTTAGCTTTGAGATTTTATAAGTTCATTAGTCTTAAACTGGAAAATCAGCTCCTGATGCTGGTAAAATGAGGCATGTGGTACCAAAGGACAAATGTATGGGGATGCCTTACCCCTTATTCAAACATGCCCACTTTTGGGGGGTACGGTTAATTTTTTTCATCCTTACTTATAAGGCCAATATAAATCATTCCCTTTGCTTGTAAACGATTTGGGGAAACTTTTGCTGCGTCTGATTTTTATTCCACCTACCTAATTTTTAAAGACTATCCCTGTTCATCCATATAAACGCTCAGATGTCACATAGAATCATAGACGATTGCAGAGACTCACCCAGATCATGTAGCTGGTTAGTGATCAAGTTTGGACCTCAGCACCACCAGCCCATGTCCCCCACCCACATGCCATCCGTCTCCTAATTTAATTCATCAAATGTTCATTGCGGGCTATCTGTATATTTAGCGCAGTGCTTGCTGGCGTGGAAGAGCCTGCCAGCAGCCAACTTCTGATTCAATTAGAGACACTTGCCTTAAACAAACATGGCGATGCGTTATCAGCACCTCCTAGAAAACAATGTTTAGTTTTCTTAATGTTGGACCTCTGCACAAACCATTTAGTACAGATTTGGGAAAAGAGCAGATTGAAGGTCAAAAGTAGAGTTAAGATGGCACTGGGGAAGAGGTGGGCAGTAGCAGGGGAAGATCAAGATACAGCCCCCATTCTGTTGGAGGATTGAAATAATAGTTGCTTTTGCCGTCTCCTTCAAATAATCTGTCTTTGTCCAATTCAACTTTTAGTCCAAAAATTCAATTTTTAGTCCTTTTCCTCTCAGGAGGAAAAATAGTCAAACCCTGATTCCAGAAGATTTGGGACTATCCTCAGTTAAAAATGAGGATGGGTTGTGCACTTGATTTGCCTGCTGCCAGGTTTCTAAGTCTGTCAGCAGCATGGGACATATTTGTAAGTCATGGTTAATGATGTTAAAGAACTAAAAAGAAAAATCCACTCAGTTACTGCAAAGCTCTCTTTTACAGTGTTTGTGTTCCAGAAATTTTGCTGGATTAGCAAATGTTAATTCTTACCTGTTGCGTGCTTTTTAATTAGTGGTTAGGCTATTAAATGATTAAATGTTAATGGCAATAATTTTCCTTTTATTTATTGCACAGCAGCAACACGTTTTTTGTTTTTTTTTTTCTCCTCTCCTAATGCCTTTTTGTTGAACAAAGAGCATTTCAACAAGAGTAAATAAAATATTTTGAGGTACCACAAACTAACAGCTTTCATTTTCCATGTATTTCTTCTAATTCTTACGCCCATGAGTAAATATTTTACTTAGTTACAATCATACTGTTGGGACAATTTGCAATCTCAATATTTTCCCTTTTAGAATACATTATAAACATTTTTCATGCTTCTATAGACTTGGTGATTTTTATTTAATGGCTGCACAATATTCCAAGGGATGTATGTCCCATTGCCGGATTTAGCAATTTCCTTGTTCTTGAGATTGCTGCCAGCCTCTCACCATTATCCAGCACATCAGTTTGGATGGAATTGTTACTACAGAGAGACGCAAAAAAAAAAAAAAAAAAAAAAAGTCTTTAGGGTGACTATCTTTTGCAACATTAAATGAAGAAGGGGCTCCAGCTAAATGATGTATCTATCAGATAAAAAGACAGCACCCAGTCTATAAAAGGTCACAGTGTGGACGGTCGGTAGATAAAAATTCTTCCTACACCAGGACAGAAATATTCCAATAGTTTGTAACCAAGGTAAACACAATGACATTCATGTTCATGATTAATAACCAAAAAAATTAGACGTACTAATACCAAGTGCCAATTCCACCTTCCTTTTTTCCTTCCCCATGTGTCTGACCAGCATAACAGGGGACAACACTGCCAGAACTTTGCTTCATTAGACTACTAATAAGCATCGCTCAATATTAGACTACTAATTAGGCATCAGAGGGGAATCTGCTCTTCTGAGGACAGAGCGCTCCTTTCTTGACTTTCTCTTGGATTCAGGGCTAGCAGGTGAATGCGCGGAGAGAGACGCTGTGTCTTCTGGCGACAGGAATGAAGAGTCGTTGGA
>JAQZBX010058175.1:0-17799 GCA_029593785.1 Cabassous unicinctus
AATAATAGTAATAGTAATAAAAGTTAGAAGAGGGACCATATAAGACTTAGTAAAATGAATATTTAACTCATGTAAGCAGTGTAGAGTAATAGGGGAAAAAAAAGTGGAGTACCTACAATAGAATGGGAAACCAAATAGAGAAAAATATATAGAATGATTTAAAAAGCCAGAATGATGAGGAGAGAGGGAAAGAGTAAAGAAGGGGCTGAAAGGAAAAAGTTAATAAAAAAAACAGAGTAGACAAGTTAGTGATTGAAACCAGTAAAGCTGAGGACTAATGGAAAAAGGTGGAATGTAAGAACCACAACAGAAAGCAGAAGATAGAAAGATGAAGGAAGGAAAAAAGACACTGTTGGTAGACAAAATCAATATACACAGAATGGGAAATCAAGGAAGAAGAAGCACAGCAAAGAAGAAACAAGCTAGCAGCATGTAATTTAAAAAAAGAGTGGGGGGGGAGGAAAGAGGAAAGAAAAGCAAGAAACAAACAAACAAACAAACAAAACCAAACAAACAAACACACAAGCAAACAGTCAAACAAAGCTGAGGAAGAACAGCATTCCTTCTTGGTCCCTTGTGGAGCCTCTCAGTCTGCCTGTGTTCATCAATCAATTACCCTGCAGGCTTCTTTCTGCAGGTTTTGAGGTGGATTTTAGGAAGTAAAGTAAGTTAAATTTTTTTTAAAATAACCTTTTATTATTTTTTTAGAGAATTAAGGGGCTCAAAAGAAGTTAGTACAAAAATAATGTCTATGTTTTCCCTGTCCTACGGTATCAGCTGGATGCTAGATATCCCGGTGAATCACTACTCTTAGAGGAACTGGGAGTCAAACTAGGGACCTCATATATTCAAGGCAGAAATTCCTCCACTGTCTAACTTACTAATTGGGTCAGTTAGCTCTTCAGAAAGCTATTTAGTCACTTTTCTCTGGGAATGTTTTACTTTCCTGTGGCAGCAGGATTCAGCAGGCTGTATGAGCAGATCCCCTCTCCCTTCTCCTGGTTAGGTTGAGTTCCCTTTTGAAATTCAAATGGGACCCTGATGACTGAGTTCACCTCACTGAAATGGTTTACAAGCCACTTCTAGACCACCCCTTCCTCCCAGGGGACCCTAAATTGGCTTGTGGAAACTTATTAAGCACAACCCACTGCCTGACTCCCTTAGGGGAGTTGAAATTCTGATAGTCCTCAGTGTGGAACTATTAAATGGGCTGAGTCCACCCTCTCTCAAGCCAAGCCTCTGTATCCCATGTGGTTAGGTAAATCAGGCTTCCTCAGCAGATTCTCCTCTCCCCTTACCCTGGTGCCACTTCAAGCTGGCTGGTGTGCTCCACAAAGCTCTAAGGGGGTCCAGGCAACCAAACCCACAGAAAGGAAACCCTTCTCTACCCTTTGCCAGAATCTTCCCACTCTCGGAGAATGCTCCCTCTCGCTGGGTTGCAGGTGGGAGTCAGGGCTTACCCTAGCCCTTTGCCCTGAGGGTGGGGCTTAGCTGCCCACGATTCCCAGGTTGGGGCAAAAAACTCATGGTTTTCTCTTGAGCAAGCTATCTCTCTGTCTAGCTCCCTCTAGATTAATATCCCAAAGGCTCTCTCTCTGTGGGCTCCCAGAATAGCTCACTTGGGCAGGATCCTGTCCCCAATTAGCTGTCTTTTGCGAGAGAGATGGTGAGTGCCCACTTAAACTGACACCATCTTGCCTTCTCTACCAAACGTTTAAAGAAAAAAGCTAACACCAATCATTTTTCAAACTCATCCAAAAAATAGAAGAGGAAGGAATACTTCCTTACTCATTATATGAGTCCAGTACTACCCAGATACCAGAGTCAGACAAAGATATCTCAGGAAATCCAAAGTACAGATTGATATCCCCTATGAAATTAGATGCAAAAGTCTTAAACAAAATATTAGCAAATAGAATTCAGCTGCATATCAAAGTATTGTGCACCATGATAATATGCAATTTATCCTATAAATGGAAGTTTGGTCAACATGAGAATTAATTAATGTCACAAACCATGTTATTAGAATAAAGGGGAGAAAATATGATCATCTAAGTAGATGCAGAAGAACCACTGAAAAAATTCTACATCCTTTCATGATTAATACATTCAACAGACTAATAATAGAAGGGGATATCTTCAACCTGACATAACGTATCTATGAAAAACTCACAGCTAATATCATACTTAATTATGAAAGACTGGATATTTTTCCCCCAAGACAAGAACATTAGAAGAATATCTGCTCTCACTGCTTCAAGTCAACATTATACTGGAAGGTGTAGCCAGAACACTTATAGCTCAAAAACAAAAGACAAAGACACAAAATCAAATTTAAAAATGGGTTAATGACTTAGACATTTCTCCAACAGAGGTACAAAAACAGCTAATAAGCACATGGAAAAATATTCATCATCATTAGGCATTTGGGGGATGCAAATTGAAACCAAAATGAGAAACCACTTCACACCTACTACCTTGGCTATTAACAACAAACAAATGTAAAATATCAAGTATTCGGGAGGATGTGAAGAAATTGGAACCTTTGTACATTGTTGTTGTGAATGCAAATGGTATAGCTGCTGCCAAAAACAATTTGTTGGTTCCTCAAAATTTTAACTTGGAAATACTAGTAGATCCAGAAATTCCACTCATAGGTAGGCACCCAAGGTAATTGGAAACCATTGCTCAAACAAAAAAGTGTTCACAAATAGTCATAGCAACATTATTCATAATAGCCAAAAAGTGGAAACAACTCAAATGTCCATCTATTAATGAATGTATAAACAAAATGTGGTATATCCATACAATGGGATATTATTTAGCCATAAAAAGTAATGAAGTACTGATACATGCTACAACATGGATGAAACTTAAAAACTTTACACTAAGTGAATGAAGCTGGACAGAAAAGGACAAATATGCATAATTTCATTTCTACAAAGTGTACAGAAAAGACAAATAAATAGAGCCAGAAAGCAGATTCATGGTTGCCAGGAGGAGAGTAGTTGGGGAATTAAGGAATAATTGCTTAAGAGAAATGGAGTTTCTTTTTTGGATGATTTAAATGTTCTGGAAATTAGAGATTGGTGATGGTTACAGAACATTGCAAAAACAATAAAAGCCACTGAATTGTCCATGTTAATGTGGTTAAAATGGTAAATTTTATATTATGTGATTTTCATCTCAATAAAAATATAGAAATAGACAACCTATGTTCACCATAGAGAGTGATATATGAATATTCATTTTAATCCTATCACTCTGGCCACAATGTACTAAACAAAGCCATCAGATTAGAGAGTCAGAAATCCAGAGATGATGAAATTTTACCTAGGAAAATGGGTAGAGAGAGGTATTGAGTGAATGGAGAGATCTAGAGCAAATAAAAGCAAATTCACTGAATTTTTTGATTGATTAAGTGAGGGTTGTCTTATATGTTTTTGATTTACAGTTGAGTGGCTTGGCATGCACTTCATTAAGATCATAAACACAAGGGCAGGAAACATTCTGAGATAAGATCCTGATACCAATTTCAGAAATATAGTGTTGAATATTCCATCAAGCAATGAAGTGTAGGATTGGGCTAGGGATAGACATCTGGGAGATATAAATGTATTATTGGCAGCTGAATACAATGGATTGAAGGAGATTTCTCAAGCAAAGTGAAAAGAAGAGCCCTGAACACAGCTGCTATTTCAATATATAGTCAAAAGAAGAATAGAAATCAAAGAGATTGTTCTTATGAAAGCCAAATAAAGATAATATAGAATAGAAAGAATTAGCGAAGTTTCAACTTGTTTAAATGAGAAATAGATTTTTTTTTCTCATTTAAAATTAGTGTTTAAGTTAGTTCACTTATAGCCATGCATGGAACAGGGAATGAAATCATCCTCAAATTAAACGCATTTTCAAATTTCATTCCATTCAAAATCTATCCACTTACCAAATGGTAACCACTGTGTATACACACACACACACATACACACACACACACACATGCAGTGTGGGTTGACTCAAATTTCCTAAAGCAAAAATGCTGTAACCAAGTTGGAGAAAACTAAGAGAAGCATTAAATCCAATTAATTACATTCCCTGCTTAATTGTTTTAAATAAAAGGGAAATAAACACAAGAAGGAATTTTGACCAATATCCAGGTTTCCTTTTCCGGTACAGTTGGGTGTGTGTGTGTGCATGTGCATGAACATATACAGCTAGTAAATGGTGGAACCAGAATATGAACCTAGGACTTTGACTTCAACGCCTATGCTAATAATCACTGTACAACACTGCTTATGTAGATTCACAAATGGGAGATGGTTTGAAAAATATTAGGTTACATCACCAAACAATTAAGACTAGGGAAGTATGGGAATAAGAGTATCCGGCTCCACAGATCTCACCAATGGGAGTTTGTAGAGCATATTTTCACATATGACTACTAGGAATAAAACAGCTATTGTTAGGTGTCAGGTCATATAGCTGAAGAAGTGAGAATTGTGATCTGAGCAGGCACCCTAACTAGGTGACTGGTGTCTACCACAGCATAATTTTGCAGGATCATCATTCTTTCACAACTGCTCAAGGCAAAAGGTATAGAGGGAATCAGAGTCACAGGTAGTCACACTGGAAGCTTAGCCTCTGTGTTCCTTTTCCATGTTTATTATGGCAGTAACAAAAGAAACTCTCCTTACGAGGCTCTTGTTGAGAATAAAATGTTTGAAATTATTCTCATTTTTTAAATTATATTGCCCTAAAATTATATGCCCATATTTTAGAATTACTTGAACTGCCACAGATCTGTAATGGTGTGATAAACTCTCTGATTACAATGGTGTGTTTATCAATTTCTCTTCATTTCTAATGGATTTTGCTTTATACATTTTTCATGAAATGTAATTTGTCAGCAGAGAGTTCATGATCGTTGTAAGCTTTTGTGGATTTGTATCTGTTCATCAATATAAACCTACTTCTTTCATCCCAGTACATTCTCCTTGATTTCTACCCTTTCTGTGTCATGTAAATTTTAACACATCTGTTTTCTTTTTGTTAACATTTGTTTGATAAATATTTGCACATTATGCTACTTTTAGCCTTTCTTTGAAATTTTGTTTGTGTTCTAACTCTTTCAAGCAGAATATTATTGGAAGTTATTGTATATTCTCTGGCAAACTTGCCTTTAAAAGGAAGGTTTATTTTTCTACATGTTTGTTATATATCTCATGCTATTTATTGCTTTTATAATCCTCTATTATGTTTTTAGGCATCCTTGCAGTTTGTTTTCAGGTCTGTATTTTGTTGTAAATACTTTTTTTTTTTTTGGTTTGAAATTATTTTTTTCCATGACTAGACTCCAGAGGTACTGTTTTAATTATGTTGCTTTGTCTTAAAATTTTAAAAATACCATCTTAAAATTATACTTAATAACTATCACAATGACATGGAAGGAGGGTCATTTTTATAACGCATGTATTTGAACATTGCTCCAATTTTTAAATCACCCCATCAAATCCGAATCTAGATTGAGGTTGTAAATGCAGTACTGAATTTATCAATTCTTTCCTTTTTCATTTACTTTCTTTCTTCTTCCTCTTTTCCTCCCCTACACTTTTCTAGCACCCTAAAATCTCCTACCTCTAATAACTCACATCTCTTTAAAGACAAAAATACTTCACTTAAAAATTTTGAGTCATATTTTAAAATCACCCATATGATAGTTAATATGAGAGTTTGTAACAAAATATTTCTGGTGTCAATTATTTGGTGAATTTTGGATATTTTCATTGTTTTGGCATAAGTCTTTGTTGTAGGTTGAATTGTGTCCCCCCAAAAGACATGTTCAAGTCCCATTTCTTGGCCCTGTGAACATGACTTTATTTGGAAACAGGATCTTTGAAGAAATAATTAGTTAAAATGGAGCCAAACTGAATTAGGATGGGCTAAGGTCAATCCAATATGACTGGGATCCTTATAAGAAGGGGTCAATTGGATATGCACAGACTATTAAGATTTAGGCAGAGATTGAAGCCCAAAAATTCCCAACAAGCCACCAGAAGCTGGGAAGAGTGAAGGAAGGATTCGCCCCTGTAGGTTTAGAAGGATGCATGGCCCTACCAACACCCTGATTTTAGATTTCTATCATCCAGAACTATGAGACAATGAATGCCTGATGTTTTAAACCAACTAGTCTATTGTACTTTGTAGCAGCAACCCTAGGAAACTAAGACTATTTTCAAGAAATTTATTTTTAAAAAATCGCTTCTTATTTTAGCTTATACTTACATCAACATTCCTCTCTATCTGATGTTTCCATATTCCAGGAATTACAGAGTCTTGTATAATTTCAGATCCTGACATTTTTCTCAAACCTATTCTTATGTTTCTATACTTATTAATATTTTGGATTTTGGAGAAGGGTGAAGCCATTTGGATTTTGCTTTACTGTTAATAGCCTGATTTTTTTCTTGGGTTCTTATATATATATATTTTTTGATGTTTGAAAATATCATCATATTATTCATATTTATGATTTAACTTTCAATTATCTTTGATAAACAGAATACACACTTTCAAGTTTAAGTCAAATAAACATCTGTACATATCAGAATATTTTAAAATGTTTATTTAAATCATTTGCTTTAGCTCCATCGATATGTTCTCTCTTTCAATAATTCCCTTTATCCATAGAAGGTTCATTTGAATATTTACTCTATGTAAATATCTTTCTTTTTCATTATATTATCTAAATATAGTTTGCATCTGGAGACTCATGTTCCTGCAGGTATCTCATCTTCTCTTAAATGTCTTCATTTAGTTTTCAAATATGGTAATTGGAATTTTCTTCTTTCAGTCCTTCCATTTTAAAATTGTTGATTCTTCATAATTGATGATGCACTCTAAATTTTACTAGAAAACTGGTTAATGTTTTCTATTTTTTATTTGCATATTATTGCACATTTATAACAAAAAGAAGTAGCTCCTAAGAGTCCTCATGGTTTGAAATTTAATATTTTTCATATATTTTAAAATTTTATATTCTGAATCTAGCTAGGAAGAATGAGGTAGCACTTCTATTTATAATATTTTTGTTGGCTGAGGATTTGGACTAACACTTTTCAGTAAAAAGCTAAGGGAGTGCAAAACATATTTTAAAAATATTCTAAAAGTCTTTGAATACAACTTGGCAAGCTATTAACAATAATGTCAGTGAATTCAAGGAACTACAGTGGAAACCAGAGCTGAAGTAGCTTTAGTCCTGGAGACATTTACAAAATCTGGAGGACTTGAACACAAGTTTACATGACCACAAGTGATATGGAACAAAGAAGATAAAGCACAGCCAATTTGTGGTATGAAGTGATTCAGAAATAAATCTGACCTCTCACACAGACAAAGTTAAATAAAATTGTCTTGGTACTGTGCTATGAAGGACTTTAAAAATTCCTGAGGAGATAAAACTCTGAGATGGTTCTTCTACATATTAAAGATGTAATTCCTATCAGTTCTTGGTCAATAAAACCTCAATTTTAGAATTTAGTTTAGAGCATTTCTAGGCCAATACTTCTCTTATGTCCCTTACAGCAGCAAACACAGATCCTTTCTGGATGATAGCACCTTTATCTTAGGCCCAGAAATTCCCCATAATTCACCAGAAATTATGGTCCAAAAAAAATGAAGAGCAGGTAGTCAGAAGTTACTAATTAGAAGGATGTGAAACACCATAAACATGAAAAAAAAAAAACCACAACAAATTATAGACATAATTTATCAATTCACAATAATCTCCTGACTTGAGATTTTCAGTCAACAATTATACAGGTCTCAGTATATTAGAATAAAAGTGAAAGCAAACTTTGAAGATAATTATAGATAAAAAAAGTAACAAAAATCATTATGGTAGATTTCAAAATATTCTAGAAATAAAATATAATATAGAAATTAAATATTCAATGGAAATACTACTTCCAGCTATAACTGGTACTAGACATGCCCTTGGAAAATTAAAAATTTGAAAACTGGATGAAACTGTTTTCAGAAATGGAACATAAAACAATGCAAGTTTGTATCTCCAGAAAGAAGGTAATCAGATGACATGAATTGTACTGGCTATTATCTTAAAGGTACTTTCCCAACTGGGGTCCAAGAAGGATCAACACAAGCTGGAAACAAACACGGTGTTACTATGTAAAGATGACTGATATTGGCTATCTGGGTGGCTGAGTCTAATGGAATTTGTGGGGAAGAATAGCACTTAGGAGTGTCTCTTTGGGAAAATAATCTATAAATTCACAGACTGAAATTCCACAAGACCAGGTTAAAAAAAATCTAGTGTGGAAAAAAATAACTACTGGGGAGTTTCAAGCTGAAAAGTTTCCAGTGCTCACACAGGGATGGGAAATATGAGTTCCAACCTGGCAGAGAGAAGAGATATTGTTGGCTACCTGATTCATTCAGGAGAAACCTCAAAAGTACTATCATACATTAATAACCCTGGAGTAATATGTGCTCTTTTTAACAAAGCTTGAACATACACTTCTAATGAATCAAACTGATGCCCAAGCAACTCAAATGCCTGCCAAAACTCAACTCCATGATTATTAAAGTCAAACAAAATACAAGCAGTCAACAATGTAATATTGCCAATGCTCAGCATCAAATAAAAAAAAGTACTAGGCATCCAATGAAGCAGAAGAAGTGGGACTTATAGGCAAGAGAAATATAAAATATTAAGAAAGAAAGAGACAAAGAAATTATTATAAAATAACTTAAAACATACCTATAGCAAATATGCTAAAACATTAAAGAAAATACATACACACTGAGAAAGGAAATAGAAAATATTAAGAGAACTAAATGGATGATAGAGCTAAAAGAAAAATTTCTGTAATAAAAAGACATTGTATGTACTTAACAGAAGACAGGATAAAGTAGAAAAAATGGTTATGAAGACACGGCAATATAAATTATCCAAACTGTAGCATAGACATAAAGAAATAATTAAAAAGAAAATAAAAGGAAATTCAAAAACTAATCACAAAAGATGAAGAAATCTAGCATAGTGGTTATTCAATTTCCAGAAGAGAGAAGATTCAGAAAAATATTTGAATAAATAATGCTGAATTGCTTTAAAAGTTGAAGAAAACATCCATAATCGAAGTTCAGTGAAACCCAAAATGAATGAGATGAAAGCCACACCAACACATATACACATAATATAATAAAATTGCTGAAAATCAGTCATAAAGAAAAAATCTTGAAAGCCATCAGAGAAAAGAAATACATGATTTTTTGAAAGTTGGATTTATTGTATATTGAAAAGCAGAAAATGAGGTTAATAATTTTTATGCTTGGTGACGAGCATACATTTTCTTCTGAGATCTTTATTTTGGTAATTTGTGTTCATCTAGCCAAGAGTAGAGTTGGATTTTAAGTTTATTGTTGCTGTGATTACCCTCAGTGCACAAGAGGCTTCAAATTCTTCTTTTGATACTTGTTATCCGTGTTGGGTACAAACTTACCAGAGAGTTTTGTTAATATCTGCTCTCTGTTTTGCTTTAGGTATTCTTCTGGTGCTGCTACCCTGAAAGTAGCTCTTCCAGTTGTATTCCACTGTTTTGTTTTGTTTTGTTTTGTTTTAACTTGATCTTTATGAGGAACCTGGAGGGGAATAGACTGAGCACATTCTCTTATGTTCTGATAAAGTTCCACTATTAAGCAAATAGTATCGACCTCAGTCTCAAGATTGTGGCTTTCACATGTATTCTAAACCATTATCCAGATAATAATAATTGGCCTAGCATGTATTCCTTCCCCATCCCTGAGGCATAGATTTGTTTTTTTTCTGTTTTCTTTCACCAGCTGCAGTGGATTTCTGCCTGTACACTCAGGTAAAAATTTACCTGTACAGTGTTTTCCCTGCCTTTTTTTTTTTTTTTTTTTCTGTAGCTCAAGACCATTTTTTTTGTAAGGAACATGGGAAAAGTGGGTGTGATGATTAATTTCATATTTCATATTGGTTATGGAGTGCAGTAACTTGGTCTAGCAAACACTGGGGGATTTTTAGGGTGAGACTATTTCATGGATTTATTAGTCAGTTGATTGCATCTATGGCTGATTACATCTACAATCAAGAAAGGAGAATGCCTTTAGCAATGAGTGAAATCTCTTCCAATTACTTGGAGAATTTAAATGAAAAATTGAGGATTTCAGCAGTCAGAAGAAAAATTTCTTTCTCTACTGCATCCAGCCAGCTTCTGCCTGGGAATTCCTTGCATCATTCATCAGAGTTCCCAACTTGTTGCTTCTCTTGGGGAATTCAGTGTCACCATCAAGTTCAAACTTGCAGCTTGCCCCACAGAATTTCAGAATGCCAATCCCCATGATTATGTGGGTCAATTCTGAAAATAAATCTTTTAATACTTAAAAATTCAGTTCTGCATCTCTGGAGAACTATGGATAAAACAGATTTGGGTACCAAGAGTGGTTCTTGGGAAACACAATCTTATAGATGAGATTTCTGAGTGGTTTTGGCCCTTGTGTAATTGATTCTCTAATCTGATTAGATTAAATGGCTTTAATAACTCTATTTCCAGTAATCAAAATGGCACTGATAATCCATGACATGAATTGGCAATAAGGATATGCAAAATAACACCATTGTGTACTGCTACTTAAATGCTTTTAAGAGGAAAGCCTCTGGTGCAGTACATTTGATAACTCAACAGAGTTTTGTGACATTAAAAAGTATAATGATGTTGGCTGGTTGTTTCTCAATACGCTGGAAGAAATTGTCAAAAGAAAATGATGAGGTGGGGGCGTCAAATTCCCAGCTCAAGCACTACATAAAGGACATGAGAGTTTTCTTTGTGCCCTGAAAGAAGGCCTTATTTCTTGTAGCCATAGACTTGAGATTGCTGAAAACCAGAAGCAGAATCTCATTATGTAAGTGACTGAATTGCAGTGCAAATTGAATTTTCAACCTTGCAGGGTTTCTGCGTTAAAATGAGAGAATTGACTGGGAAGGAATAGGATCATGGCAATTAGAATAGGGGCATATGTGTTGATAATGATGCTGGTGGGGATATTGAAACCCTAGATACTGCTGAGCCTTCTTTGTCAGATAAACCCGTAACTATCTGCCCTGAGGAATCAATTATCTCTACTCTATCTGAAGATTAATCCTGCCCAACCTCATAAACATTTAAATGTCTCCATTGAGGAAACAGCCTTCAGATTGCCATTGAAGAGTTTAACTACAATGGAATGATATGAAGTAGTTGCCTTGGAAGGTAATACTAATTCCTCTTATGACTGACCCCCCTTCTTTTCTTCCAGACCTGTAACTAGACTGAAGTCCCAACAGTCCCTGATAGGTGAGGTACAATATGTGATCCATGAGGAGGGACACTGTGCTCCAAAACACCTGCAAGACATTAACAATTTTTAAAGACATGAGTCAAGGGAATATGTGTGGGAATGGATATCAAAGGTGTGGGATAATGATGGAAGAAACAAAGTTAGAGCAGCTGAATTTATTTATATGGGCCCAGAAAACAGAGATTCTGGATTCAATATTGTAGCTTGTAAAGTTAGAAAGTGCTCTAAAAGTTTGTTCAGGTGGTTGGATGAAGCATAGACAAAATATGAAGCATAAATGAAGTGGAAATACCAGAACTTCCCTGGTAAAATGTAGATGAGGGGATACAAAGACTTAGAAAGATTGGTATGTTAGAGTGGATGTACCATAAAAGACCTGTTCATCCACCCCAGGAATGTCTTTAGTACATAACTTTCACCAGGACAATAATAATAAATTTGGGGGGGCAGCTCCATCATTGATAAAGAACTCTGTGGTCACTCTTCTCTGTAGGCCAGATATTCTGTGGAATCTGCTGCCATCAAACTTGGAACTTCAAACACAATGGGGATGGTCAGATCCAAAGTTGGCAGGAGCCAAGTGGCAGCAAAAAACAAGGTATGTGCGACCACTGTAATAGACAACAGTGTTATAGCAGTAATCAGAATATGCTAACTTGCAGAGATCTATGGTGTTAGCTAGTTTGGTCATGGGGTGCCTAGAAATGAAACAGATGGGCAGTCTAATAAACTCTAGCTTGATGTATGTATAAGCAGAAGAGTTCTAGGTCAAGTGAATAAAAATCTAACTTTAATTACAAAAACAGAGAGTCACAGCCCCTCAATCAATTCCCAGACACAAGACAGTTTATAGATTCAGAACCCCTTGAATGAAGGGAAGGCCAGGTCCCCTTGGGAAAAGACCTTGCTACACTATATGTACTGGTTTGAGACTTTTGTGGATCCCAGAAAATTATGTTCTTAAGCTAAACCATTACTGTGCATATAAACCTATTGTTTATGGGACCTTTTGGTTAGATTCCATTAAGGGACCTTTTGATTAGATCACTTAAGTTTAGAGCCTTTGATTAGATTGTGAGACCCAGGGTGGGTCCTAATCCTCTAACTGAGTCCATTATCAATAGAGGACTACTAGCAGAGACACAGAAAAAAGCCTCAGAAATAGAGGAGAGGTCCCAGAGGCCAGAGGCTGGAATTAGTGGAGCACAGATGAATGGGAACAGGTCCCCAAGACTCTAGGCCCATGGCTCAGCTCGAAGGTGAAGAGACAAGCCCAGAAGAGAGAGGTGAGACCAGAAAATCAGCAGTGTGATGAGCTATGTGCCTGATTGCCTACAGCTGAGCTCAGAGAGAAACTGAGTTTGGAGGAGGAAGCAGAGACCAGCCACCATTTTTTGCCTTGCCACATGGCATGAGTCCAGTACCACAAGCAGCCAAACTTTGATGAGACAGCATCTCTGATGATGACTTGATTTGGACATTTTCACAGACTCAGCTTTTAACCTAACCAATCCCTATTATGAAAACCAACCCATTTCTGTTATTTTGCATTGGCAGCCTTTAGCAAAAATAAGAGAGAAATGATACCAAAAGAGTGGAGTGCTGCTGCTTGCAAATACCAAAAATGTTGGAATGGTTTTATCAAAGGGTAAGGGGTAGATTCTGGAAGAATAGTGTGTGATGTTTGATAAAAAAAAGGCCTAGATTACTTTGAAGAGTCTGTTGGTAAAAATATAGACCCTAAAGTTACTTCTGATAAGGACTTAGTAATGGTGAATATGTCATTGCAAACTGGAAGGAAGCTAATCCTTGCTTTAAAGGGGCAGGGAGCTTGCCATAATTGACTCTTGATGTTAGATTGAAGGTAGAATTTGAAAGTAATGATCTTGGATATTTAGCTGAGATTTCCAAACTAAATGTGGAAAGTGCTGCTTGGTTTCTCCTTGCAGCTTATAGTAAAATGTGAGAGGAAAGGGATAATCTGAGAACTGAACTCCTGGGCACAAAGAAACCAGAAAGTGATGGTTTGGGAAATTCTGAGCTTCTGGAAAATGAGTCCACAGAGAATAATGCCCCATATGAAGAATTAACTGAACATGGAACCAGCCAGCCATTTCAGTGAAAGTCAAGAGTGGAAATACAGTTTTCCAGGAAGGATCTGTAGAAGGTCTTATCATCTGATGGCTTGAACCCCTGTTTCCTGCGTGCTAAACCAACAAGCTATTTGAGTGATATGTATGAATGAAACCCTGGTTAGTCTGGACTAAAAGGGACAGAAAAGGGAGAGATTGAAGGAAAAATGACTTCAAAGTGCAGAACCATGAAAAATGAGGCCTGGCCTTAAGATAACTTCTTGAGTGAATAGAGTGAGCCCACCCATGTGTGCAGAAAAGGTGAGTTTGCCCCAGTATTTGAAGAGGGTGGGTCTTCCTGTCTTTTTTTCAAGGACAGTGTTACAACTCCAGGCTTGAGACAGAGTGAGAAACATTCCCCAGGGATTGAGGATAGTTTGGTCACCACCCCACTGATCTGAGGGGGTTTGCCCTGTGCCCCAGAGATTGGGGAGAGTGTAAGCCCTGTTTTACTTTCAGTTTCTCCCTATGGCAATGGAAACATTTAGCCTGTGACTGTCCCTCCCTTATATATATTGGAAGCAGATGACTTTTTAAATAAGTTTCATGGGTCTACAGCTGGGGGTAGTGGGATTTTGCCCCAAGACAGATTGCATGCCTATAACTGATTTTCATAAGAGTTTGTACTTAGCATTGTCACTGAAATGATTTAAGGCTTTCTGAAATATTGTGATGGAATGAATATATTTGCATATCAAAGGAACATGCACTTTGGGGGGCTAAAGGGTGAAATTATGTTCTTAGGTTATTCCATTCCTGTGATGTGAGACCCTTTGATTGGATTGAATTCAGCTGGGGGCCTTGGATTGGAGTATTTCAGTGAGGCATGACCCAGGATGTGTCTCAGCCCTCTTTCTGGAGTCCTTTATAAATGGGAGAAACATGCAGAGCCACACAGTAAAGGAGATCTGCCATTTTACCCTGCTATGTGAGAGAGGACTCCAGGATTGCCTGCAGCCGCAAAAAGACAAAGGGATCCTAAGAGACTGTGAGAGAGGGGAGAGAAGAGCTATATGCCTGTTCACCCACAGCTGAGCTCAGAGAGAAAGTGACCCTGGAGGAGAAGGCAGAGACCAGCCACCATTTTGCCTTGCCATGTGGCAAGGTGTTTTTAAAATAATCTCTTCCTGTGGGTGTGATGCCCTTTGATTGTATTAAATTCGGTTGAGGGTCCTTTGATTAGATTGCTAGATAAGATTGCTTTAGGGCTTTTCATTGGACTACATCAATGAGGCATGACTTAGGTTGAGTTTCCACCTCATTGCTGGGTCAGATATAAATGGAAACACAAAGAGAAACAGACAGACACTGAGAAAAAGCAAGCCACCATATTTGATCCTGCCATGTGAGAAGCCTAGAGGATTGCTTAAGCATGCAGTGCCCAAGAGGCTGGGCCCATGGAGCAGCTCAACAGGAGAAAAGCCCTATGCCTGACAGCTGACAGCTGAGCTCCAGGAGCTGGGCTCCAAGAGACAGTAGATTCTAGACGGGAAGGCAGATATTTCAGCAGACATCAGTGGCCACCTTCACATTATGGCAGCTGACTTTGGTGAGAAAGCTTCTCTGATGGTGCCTTGGTTAGGACTTTTCACAGCCTGAGAACTGTAAGCTTTTACCCCAAATAAATCCCCTTTATAAAAGCTACCTAATTTCTGGTCCTTTGCATTGGCATTGCTTTGGCAAACTAAAACACTTGGCCAAGACCTCAATGCTCAGAAAGGGTAGCTCCTATACCCCAGATTTCAGACAGAGTGAGGCCACCACTCTCCAGCGCTCGAAGAGGATGGGGCCTAGGCTCCAGCATTCAGGGACAGCATGGCCACAGTGCAAATGTTTGGAAAGTTTGAGACTGTCACTCCAGCAAGCCCAGAGGACAAAGCATAAAGGCACAGATGGCTCTCAGAGCTTTAGATTTAATGGAGTTTACCCTGCTGGATTTTGACTTGCTTGGGACATGTGACCCCTATTTTCTTTTCAATTTCTCCTATATTAAATAGGAATGTTTATACTATTGCTCTCCCACCTCTGTATTTTGGAAGCAGATAATTTGTTTTCTAGATCCCACAGGACCATCAGATGGAAAGGCAGTTGAAATTTGCCCCAGGACATACCACACCCATAACTAATTTTGATGAGACTTTTGACTTAGAATAGTTATTGGAAGGACTTAAGGCTTTGGGGATATTGGGATTCGAAGATTGTGGGAAGAACATATCTGTTTTTGTGTGTCCAGGGTGGACTGTGGTACATTGAATTATGTACTCCAATTTAGATATGATCTTAATCTTAATATGCATTCCTATGGGTATGAATCCTTGGTAAATAGGACCTCTCTTGAAGATGTTAATTAAATTGTGGCCCAACTGAATGAGGTTGGGTCTTAATATGATTTACTGGAGGCCTTATAAGAGAAAGAAACTGGAAGCTAGAGTTGAGAAAAAACCACATGGAGATACAGAAAGTCAGCATGAACTCATAATAGAAAGAAGAGGATACTACCAAGTGACAGGAAAGGCAAGGATCCTGAAGTTTGCCAACAGCCAACACAGAAGGCTACAGATTTTCAGGGAGAGAGCAAGCCTCACCAATATATTGATGTCACACTTCCTGTAGCCTCAAAACCTTGAGCCAATTCCCATTTTTAAGCCAACCCATTGTGAAATATTTATCATAGCGACTGGACAAACTAAGAAAGATTGATTATTATTTACATTTTCCTTTTAATTTGTTCTAAACCTCTTTGCTTTAATTTTTACTGGTTGAACTAGGGTTTCAAATATAATTTAGAATATTCAGCCTAAAACTTTTTGAAATCTGTATTCAAATAATATCATAATACTTCCAACACAATGTAAGAAATTTATCTCCATTTTTCCTTCATAAATTTTACTTGTATATATATTATGATGATTTGAAGCTGGGTGGACTCCAGAAAATTATGTCCGTAGAGCTAATCCATTCCCATGGGCATAAACCTATTGTAGGTGGGAACTTTTAATTAAATTACTCCAATAGGGCATGGCCCTACTTTTAATTTTGGATCTTTTTCTCTTGATTGATTTCCCTTTTAAGTATTGGCTACATTTTTCTGATTCTTTGAATTTCTAGACATTTGTTACTGGATTCTGGGCATTATGGAGTAATACATTATTCAGTGTTGGATTTTGTTTTCTTTTTTCAATTATGTTCAAGTATGTACTTGCAGGCTGTTATTGCCAATCAGTGTGATCCTTCTTTTGTTTTTAAATATTGAAGTTTTTTAAGATTTGGGGGCAGGTCTATTTCTAATTAGGCGTTCATATGTGTTGTGTCCACTATTTTCAGATGTATTCTATTCTGATTTTGGAAGAACTTGATAATTTTCCAATTCTAGGTGAGTTCATCCAATTGTTCATCTAACAGTGTCTCAGTTGTACTTTGCTCAGCCTTGTGTTTCAATTTATGTAAATGCAGCTTACTGTTTAATAACAGACTCAATGGAAACTATGAAAATTTCCAGAGTTCTTTCTCCATGCTGCTCCTTTCTCTTCAGTACTGTGCAACACAAATTACATACATTAACTTCCTTGAATTCCAATCTCAATTGCCTTACTCAATGAGACTGCCATTGTCTCCAGCATTCTCCTTCTCTCTACCACCGTCTAGGATATTTCTTTAGACCCAAAGCTTGGGGAATATTAGGGTTTACCTTATTCATTTCTCTTTTCGCAGAGAATATTATTTTGTGCTGCCTGTGATCTGTTCTCTGAAAATAGCTATTCATATTTATTTTTCAAGATTGTAATTGTTTATGGTGGAAGGGCAAGTCCAGTTCCAGTTACTTCATTATTACTCATTAGGAAAGTCTGTAATATTACTTTTTTTAAAAACAATTTATAGAAGTATATCATTCATACATGAACATACATAAACTATAAGTGTTCAGTAAACATTGTGAACTTACAAAACAAACATACATAACATCATACAGGGCTCCCACACATCACCCCCCCTCCAAACACCCTGCATTGTTGTGAAACATTTGTTAATAAATCATGAAAGAGCATCGTCAAAGTATTACTATTTACTATAGTCCGTATCTTTCTCCCCTATACATTTTTTAAAAAGATTTATTTATTTATTTACTTACTTTTATCTATTTCTACCCACCCCCACCCCACCGTTTTTGCCGTTTCTGTGTCCATTCACTGGGCGACTCTGTGTCCATTTCCTGCCCTCTCTTCTCAACCTTTTCCTCCTGTCTTCACTGGGATTCGATCCTTGGAAACTCCAATGTGGGAAAAAGGCATCC
>JAQZBX010058176.1:0-17798 GCA_029593785.1 Cabassous unicinctus
GAGTGGGAAGAAGAGGGACCCCCATCTTTGGGAGGACTGATTCACCCAGAAACAGACAGGTGGGAGTCTCTTAGTCACAAAGGTGAATCCTAATTGGAGAGGCTAATCAGCATGTCAGGACCTCTTGTTGCATGTAATTATGAATCTTGTCATCCAATGAGTCAAGACAGGGGAGTGTCATGAGCCCCAGGTAGATGGGGAGGAAGGAACAGAAAAGATCAAGCAGGGGTATTCAGTGGTCATGGGAAATGTTTTTCATTACCTTACATTAATAAACAAAGGACATGGCAAATATCATAAAAAATTATTAAATCATACCATTTAAATTGTAAACTATACTGTGAATCATTGACAATGTTTAGTAGCAATGCTTCACTATCTGTATAACAGTTATAACACTGCTACCATCCACATAAAAAAGGATTTAATATGGGGTGAGGAAAGGGAAGGAGGTTGGGTCTATGGGAGTCTCTAGTATTCTGTGTGTGACTTTGCTGTGACCTAAAACTTCTTTGAAACTTAAATGAAAATTCGGAAGACCCTGGGGAGTGAGTGGGGTTAAGCACCATAGAACAGACTGGACACCCAATAATGCAGTGATAAAAGGGAAAATGTAAAATATATATAAATATATATATTTTTAATTTTTCCCATTTATTGAATATCCCAATCCTTTAGTTTTATTTTATTTCTAGTGTCTTTTTAAAGTTACCATGTATTTTATCTCTTATATTTAAACTTATCTTTATTATTTCATTTTCCTATTAATTGTATTTGGCTATTATATGGGCTTCATCTTCAAGGAAGGTTTGGATCACAGAAGGGTTACAGAGGGGGCAGGAGAAGATCATTGTTGGGAGGTGTCTGGGATGAGGGTTTCATGGGAGGAAGTTCACATGAATATACATGTACAGTATAAAAATTGTTCAAATGATCAAGGGGTGGGGCATGGTCACAGTGGTTAGACAATCTCTCAATAAATGAGGGAATACTGAATTCCCAGCCTGCAGAGCTCTGCCACATTCTCCAAGGGAGCAGCAACAGTCCCCCGAGTGCAGGGGCAGTGTCTGGCAAAGGAGGAGGATCCACTTATGGGTTCCTGTTATTGATGACTAGCCTTACGAGTCTTTGCTCTTGTAATTGAAACTTAGCCTACTGTCATGGGGTGCCTAAGGGTTGCCACCTGAGAGCCTCCTTGTTGCTCAAATGTGGCCTCTCTCTAAGCCAAACTCACCATATGAATGCATTACCTTCCCCCCAGCATGGGACATGACTTCCGGAGATGAGCCTCCCTGGCAACGAAGGATAACTACCAAGTGCCAACTGGCAATACGACTGGAAAAAGACATTCAATAAAAGGGGGAAAAGGTAAAGGCAAATGAGTTCATTTGGCTAAGAGACTTCAAAGAGAGTCGGGAGGTCATCCCAGAGGTAACGCTTATCCACACCTCAGTGGGTTCTCATAGAACACCAAAGTGGATATCATCCCACACAGAGGGGCTCTTGAGGCCTCTGGAGACCCCTAGGTCCTATATAAGGGGGGATAGCTCCAGAGATTGATGCCTTATCCATGGGCTCTACTTTGGAATCTGTGCTCCTTAGAGTGACAGAGTTGGACTGAAATGAGTCCTCCCTGCACATGGTCCATCAGTCCCTTCTATTCAAACCTATATGTGATGCTGGAGTTTGTATGTGTACTTCCAAAGACTGGAGCCTCTGGCCTGCCTATGTGCCAGTTGTGCCTGGAACCTCGGTCGAGCTGCAACTCCTACTCTACAGCTCAATGGACTCACCCAAGTCACCTGGTGAGGAGACAATGATGGACAATGGCCATCCCAGGCTTTGAAGAGAGCCTGCAACTGAAGGCATGATAATCCCATCCACTGTATCCATGGGATATAAGTCCACTCTCACTTGGAGGTGGAGTGGACATCACCATTCCAGTCCCCTAAGGATTGTGGGAAGAGCTATGGACTAGAGTGGACTTAATGGTATTCTTTTGTAGACTTTGTGATTCAAGCAATGGAAGAAATTATAACAGTGAATTGGAGCCAGTGGCCACTAGATGCTATCAGGGCAGGGAGGGGAAGAGCAGTTATAATAGAGGGGCTTTTTAAGGACTTGGGGGTTGCCCTGAGTGACGTTGCGGCGACAGATATAGGCCATTTTACTTTAGCATATACCATGCAGAATTGTGTGGGAGAGAGTGTGGTCTACGATGTGAACTGTGGTCAATGCTTAGTGGCAAAGCCCCAGAGTGTGTATATCCATTGCAGGTGATGTGCCACACTAATGAAAGATGTTTATGTGGGATGTTGTGAGACGTGTGGGAGGTGGGTAACATGGGAATCCCTGTGGGTGTTGTGTGGCATTTGTGTAATCTAAGTATCTTTTAAAACATATATATAAAAAAATAACAACAACAACAAAAAGCCATAGAATCCTTGTTTTGAATTGGATAATTTTAACATAACAAAAGGAATGAAATTGCTTCTGTGAACTTTGGTGCCATTAACACATGAGTGTCCAGAAGAACTAAACTAATATTAATTATTTGGGGATAGAAACTTTCAGATAATCATTGTCGTTCCACAAATGTTTAAGCCAAGAGGAATTTCATAAAATACAAGAGAAAATGGTTTTTACCCTCTATCATCTTATCTTCATTACCATTTCTAATTTCTACATTTCTCTTTTCTCCAATCCACAAAATTCACTTTGCTCTATACAGCAATGCTAAAGTATATCCATGAGTAGTAATGTCAAATTTGTGGCAAGTCAAGATGCTTGTTGATATATTAAGTTGCAAAACAGGAAAATATTGCCACATCATCAACAGGACTTGCAATTTGAGAGGTTTTCCAATAAAGAATATGGGCTTTATGTAAATCTTCCAAAATGTTATTGTTAGTGTTGGAAGGTCCACCAGTGGTGTTATTCCCAGAGTCATGCTCATGCAAAGCTTCCAAAGTGGCATTGGATGGGTTTATCCACCATAGTTTAGATTCAGTCCTTAGATCCCTAGGAAAATAGTCATCATCATTTTGGTTTTTGGAGACAGATTATTATTGCCCAGTCCTTCATGGTCTGGCTCCTATTGTTCAAACTCATTAGTTAACCATTTCTGGAGCAGAATGTAAATTTAATGTGCTGACATAATAAATATAAATCTACAACAGAAAATGCTTATCCTGGTCATTGGACAATGACTTTCTATCCAAGGACTTGCATCTCCAATATTTGTTATGGCCTCAAGTAGTGATGGCCCAAAACTTTCCTCCTCACACGAAAATGTACCTGTCAGGCAGGCTGGCCTGAGTGTCTTCCAAAATAATCAGTGAACCAAGTCCTTGCATTAAGATTGTGCCAACCACTATCTTCATATCAATGTTATGAGATAATAACTACAATAACCATAAATCTACTTTGGTCCTTGGTTACAATCCACCCTTATGTTTGTTCACCCCTCAGTCTTAAGGGATTTGGGATGATAAACATTCTGACTACTTCAGGCTGAGAGGGGACTTAGAAGTTATGTGTGTAATCCCTACAAATTGTCAATCAAATATTTTTCAATGAATAACTTCTCATTTTTACCCTTTACCTTATGTTTTAAAATTTCAAGGGGCAGATGAATTGCCACATTACATGTTACACAAAAAGCTACCAAATTTCAAATAAGGGCTTAATTATCTGATATTTATGGCCTTTTGAGCTCATAGTTTTGCTAAAGTGACTTTGAGTTGGCTCTTAGCTAGAAGATATGATTCAGATTCAGTAGTGCCAGAACAGAATTGTTAACAAAATGGATCAGTCATGAAAAAAAAAAAAAACAGAAATCATTAGACTTGGATCAGAAACATGGAGAAGAAAATCCCAAAACAGCATAAATTACAAAGAGGGATGTAAAGATGTAGATGCAACAGGATCTGGCTGAGAAGTTGCAATTAAAAGATTAGGAGTGTGGATTTGTTTGGGGCTCCCAAAAATCATCCTGCACTTGATAAAATATCATCTATATGACTTGGTCTTAAAATTAACTGGGTTTCTGTGCTTTGTGCTCATTTTGCTTACTTCTCTAACATTCTTACTGAGAAAGGATTATATTACCTATGTCAGGATGAGCACATTCACTCATCTCTATCAATCAGTTTTATTAAAACACAGAAATTGCAAGTGAAAGGAAATTTCAAAGCCAAGATAATCTCTGCAGAAGAATGGATAAAAGATACTACCTAGGCCAGATTCACAAATACAATACACACATGTCTGCTCATGATGGTTATATACTGCAGTGGTTACAAATGGTTACATAGCGATCAAAGGCCATAAAGATGACAAGCAAAATCCCCATGCACCCGAAGAAGTGGATTGCAAATATCTGGACCATGCACTCATTATAGCAGCTAATTTTCTTTTCAGACAAAGCATCTATAATCAATCTGGGTACCCTGGTTGTGGAGAAACGGGCATCAGCAAAGGATTTGTAGAAAAGGAAGAAGTACATGGGGCTCCCAAGCATCTGACTGTATTTGATATTCGACACAATAAGTAAATTTGCTGACAGAATTGCCAAGTAGAGAAACAAGAAGACCACAAACACTACTTTCTCCTTTAGAATATCCTGTGTTAACCCAAATATAATGAACTCTTTCACACTGCTATTCATATTCATGGTTACAATAAATATAGAAATGTTGCAGCTGAGAAATAGTTTATCTGCAAAGAAAATTGAGGTACCTGTGATTTGGTAAGGACAGAAGACTTGTGCTTTTGAAACCTCTCTCAGTTCTAATTCTATGAACACTGTATTTCAGTAGTTCCCAAAGTTTTCTATGCATTTAAACCAAATGGAAACTTTTTTTTTTTTAATTGTTAATGACCATGCTTTATCTATGGAATCTTCCTGTATGGAACCTAGATTTTTTTTTTGAAAAAACAAACAAACATGCCATTGATTGTGCTCTCTGGAAAGGTCTAATATCTTCTGACTTTGCTGTTTCACCTTGAGCGAGTCACTTTAATGCCTTAAAACTTTACTTCATATAAAAATTGTAGATTTCTATAGGCACTTATTAATTGTATGCATATGAACATGATATACATACATGGATATTGTATCTCAACTGAAAACTAACATATCTATATACATAAAAAATACAAAATATACAGTTTCCCTCTTGAGAAAAAAACTTTTCTTGATATTGAAACCAATTTGCATCCATTATTTCTGATCTCGTCAATGTTTTGGTTTGGTTATGCTTTAAGAAAAAATTATTACTCCAACTTTTGGCTCATTGTGGTCATAAATTACTATCAGTGTCACTCAGGACAGTGAGTATGAAATGATGGTGAAATGTTTGAATAAATCATTGGAACTGGCATTATAGAGGAAAATTGTTATGAATGTAAAATCTTCAGAATTCCATGCTAGATGCATGATATAGAGTTGAATTCTTATTTATCCTACAAAGTTTACCACTTATTACATCTATATTACCTGAATAATGCCCTTATTCAAATATGGTTCTCTCACATGTGTCTGCCACAGATATGTTTTCTTCAAATATTTTTTGTTTAAATATAATTGCAATTGTAAAAATCTATTTTTGAATTTCTCTAGGCAGATATTTTTCCATTGTTTTACTCTATTTCTTATATTATAGATACATATATATGTAATGTAATCACCCTATATTTTCATTATACATTTTAATTTTCATTTTGTTATTAACACCAACATAATTTTCATATGTAATTAAAGGAAATCCATAATATAATTATCTATTTCAGCAATTTTAAATTACCATGTAAACTTTTCATATTATAATTTTAAAATTTATCATTATTCATTTGTTTTCAAATTGTCAATCAAATATTTTTCAATGAATAACTTCTCATTTTTACCCTTTACTTTATGTTTTAAAATTTCATCAAAATAAATTTCAATGGGATTATTGATGCAAAATATATGAATATCTTTAGAATTATTGATAACTATTGACAGTTAGCCTTCCAATTTTGTTTTATCAGTATTTACTAAAAATAATTGAAAAATAAATGTGTTCTTCCAAAATTCATATTTTCTCAATCACAGTCATACTGTTTCTTACATAGCATTACAGATATTTTAGCTTTTTATACAGGTATTTGTATATTGTCTCATTATTTTTAATTGTTAATAAAATTATAAGAATATGACAGAGATTTCTAATAAAATTCAAACTTTTCACATAACTGTCCTTCCTTGTTTAGCAGAATTAAAGTTTTGATATTCAAATCTTTGTGAACTTGTCATAATACTGCATTTTTATATGTTTTTATTTATAAAATTTTGTTTGTATTGAATTATGCATATCTTTTCAGTTATCTATTTATTTATTTTTTTACCAGGAGGTCCCAGGGATCGAACCCAGGTCCCTCCATATGGGAGGCAGATGCCCAACCATTTGAGTCACATATGGATGCCCAACCATTTGTGTCACATCTGTCCACCCAGTTAATTTTTTATATCATGGAATTTTGAGCTCATAACTCCACTTTTGTTCATTTTTATGTCATTTTACCAAAGTTTTTTCCCATTGATGGTTGCATTATTGCTACAATTAAGGAAGTTAAAATCTTTATAATATCCTGTCTAATAACTGCATCTCTTTTTTGACATATCACCAATCCATCAATGAATCAATAACATCACCAATTCTGTAAACATATATATACTAAGAACTTGTTCAGATCTGCAGTACTATAGTAGAAAATGATTTTCAAAGTCTTCATAGTCGAATTGGAGGGATAAAAATATCCTCTAGATAAAATCAATAATTATGCAAGTATTACACATGACTATGTGAGGTGAGACAATAACAGATTAATCGTTACAAATCAGAGAGATTCCAAGAGAAATAATTGAGAAATAGTTGAATGGACAGATAAGGATTATAAATGAAAAAGAAATGGAATTATGGTTTTAAATGTGTGAAACTGAAGTTTCCAACTTGTTTACTTGGAATTAGATATTCAGTAAATTTGAAACGGATTTTCTTAATCAGACTATTTCAAATTTAGCAACCTTCATTGTCAATTTACTCTAATAAAACTATGTATTCTATAGAAAATGCAAATATTATTTCTTTCCAGCTGATCTCAGGAGGATCATACCAGTTTTGGTATTATAACTAAAATATCTGTATGGCAGTTCCAATTATCAATGATAAATACAAAAAATAAAATCAATGAATTATAACTTCAATTCAATATATTTTTACATTGTTTATGGAGAAAAAAATAAAAGCAGTCTGTCATTGGCTGTGGTAAGAGGAACATGAATTAAGAAAACTGAAGAAAAATCATAAGAAGGGAAACATACATTATTTCAGTTAAATATAGATGTGACCCTATTAAAACTGCATGCTTAATAAATGAAACAATTTAAGGGATAAATTTGTGGACAGCTATGAAAGCTATATCAGCACAACTATTTAGATATGCTTTAAATAGGCAAAGAAATGATTTAAGGATATGAAGATAGGAACACAGCACTTGAAGAACTTGGATGTCTTAGCTCAGACCAATACCACCTCAGAGTTTTATCACTGAATTCAGCCATGGTTTCCTAACACTCTGGGACTATCCTACCTCTATGAATTTGGAGACATCTCAGTTTTGGAATGTGTCATTTTCTCTTCTTTAAAATCCTTAAATTTTAGTTGTTGAAATTTTAACCAATATAAATTATATCCAGTGCCCACAATTTATCTCTACTACTAATCTTCTCTTTTCTTCCCAAATGAAAATCTCTCTCTGTCTGCTATGAACTTTCTGTGATTCTATTTAAATGTTTTGAAATGAACAAATTGATTCTAAATTATATAAATTATATGTTACTCTTGTACTATGAACTTATTTAGACAGGTTTTAATTTTTCTTATTTTACTTTACAAATTAATTTTCTTGTGAGTTACCTCTGGCCATATATCTTGTTCTTGTTAACAAACGAAGCTTGACAAATAATGCAGAGATTTTCAGCCAATAGAATTAGGCTCGAACTAGGACAGAATATCTCTAGCATAGCACTCCCTGTAGCATCAAAACTGCAAGCCATAGAAAACACCAATTCCCATGCTTCCACGTAAATTACACCACAAAAAAGAGAATTTGAAGGGCAACATAGAATGATGCGAACTGACATCTAATATTCCGGGCCTTATTCCAACATCAATTTTGGTAAAGTTCATGGTGGGACAAATATCAAAATAGATAACTAGATATGTAACTAATAATTTTGAAGGAAGGAAAGGCCAGGGATTCAATGAAGTCAGACTAGAGTGATGTGAGCAGAAACCAGGGAAAGTGGAAGGTAGAGGAGTCAAAGGTTAGGACACAGAAAGCCATACAGAGGAAAGGGGGAAAAGAGTGTTAGCAAGGGTCATTTGGCAAAGAATTCATCACAGAGTTTGGGTTCTTTGCTTCTGATGCTCTGCACTATCACTTACCACCAAACATGAGAAGGCATGTGGTTGTGGGTCATGGACAATGGTCACCATGGGTCTTCAAAGCCTAGGACAATAGTTAAGAAGTGTAGCTTTATCTTAGTCCCTGTTCCTGGAACATTGCCACTAACCTTAAACTCTTCAAATATGGGGAGTCCCAAGAATAGAAACATCCTCGATCCTGGCCTCAAAACGATGGTGTAGTTAGTCTCCCCTTCTGTGAATAACGAAGAAGCTTTGTAGTGTTGTGTTGTGTCCAGGGAATGCTTAGGAACCTTAGAGCACCACAATCCTTCATTCTGGAAATACTCTCCAGGAGAACCATCATTTTTTATAAGGCAAACTG
Source organism: Cabassous unicinctus (assembly GCA_029593785.1). NCBI lineage: Eukaryota > Metazoa > Chordata > Mammalia > Cingulata > Chlamyphoridae > Cabassous > Cabassous unicinctus. The sequence continues at coordinate 8,836 of JAQZBX010058176.1, forward strand.
CTTAAGGTGTCCATCATATCAGTCTGCTAGAGGTAATGTGAAGAAAATATTTCAGATGGACTGAAAAACTTACCTCTAAGTGCAAATAAATGACTCCCAATAAGGTATAATTCTCATATCTGAAACTTTAATTTACTTAGAAGATGAATCATATGAAGTCTAGATAAAATATGCAAATTATATTTCATTTTGCTCTATCAATGCTTTGTATTACAGAAGGTTTAGTGGAGTGAAGAATATGGGAGAGAAGAGATTCTTGCTATAGTCCAAACTCACATGGATCTTCCCAGAAGCACTGGGTTAGAAAAAACATGAGGGTCCTTGGCACAATAGAGCTGTAGTGAAGAATAGGAGAATTTTCTCAATTTGGTTCCAGAAAAATCTTTTACGGAAGAAAGTATTCCCTCTGACATAGAAATGCCACTGTGACCAGCTGTCTTTCCAGTTTCTCTTTTAGAGAAATATGAGTTAAATGTTTCACTTTCTACTGCATTGGATATTTATTGTAACATCCAAAAATGTTGCAATGTTTAAGGAAAGCTTTCAGTTTCTGGAGCTCCAAGAAAATCTTTGCTCCCAACCCAGTCCTAAAGAATTGTCCATGAACCACCGACACAGAGTCAGAGGTCAAAGGCAAACTATGGAGCGAATTATTTAAATTGCAATTAATTCTGAATTGTGGATGTGGAAAGACCATTCTTTCTCTTTATGATTTGTTCAAACCTATAGCTTCTAGAGTCAGGGGAACTTTTGATACCAGATAAAGGTGGATATAGGTGAAATAATATGTGTGATGTAAATGAGTCCTGGCTCTACAACACATCTGCTGTGAACATAAGTAACTTTCTTAAACTTTCTTTTCAATTTCCTACTTTGTAAAATTTTACTAGTAATACTAATTATTTATTGTAGCATCATTAATGATATATTCTCCCATTTCTAATCCTATCTATGCTTTTGAATCAATGGGAAAAGAAAAAGAGGTATTTTTTTCTTATAAGTTAAAAGAATTATTGAATACTTAACTTTCTAATTTTTTTTTTTATTTTTAAAGATATGCTTATGAGTATGTATACTTCCACTCACTGTGTAAAAAGTAAGAATTTTGATTTTGTATGTGGTTGCAAGCAATAAAACATGGGATAGATTATATTATACAATTAAATTCCTATTTGGAAGGCCACATTACTACCCTAACTGTGAAAGAAGAATTACTTTTGGCAAGGCATAAGTAGGTACCATCAATGAGGTTGAAGAGAATGTTTGGGGTGATGGTGTGAGAGACAAGTAGGAGACAAAAGGGAGATGCTAAAGGGCATGAATGGATTCGACCATTCTTTGAACTTTTACTGGGTCTAGTAGCAACCAGAAGGTCTAATATTTGTGGAAGAAATTTATGGAAAACAATACACACCAATTACATGGCATTATATGCTAAAAGTGGACTGTGAAAATTTTGAAGAAAGCTATTGCTAAATTCCTTAAAATTTGTGAGAGAAATGTTCTCTGTAAATTAAATGGGAATAAAAAAGCTTAGATTTATAAAGTTGCTGTAATGACTAATGAAGATGATATATAAAAAGAAAGAATTACTGCCTCAAGAAAGTGCATAAAAATTTGTATTTTTGTATTAATCCTCCTTAACAATTTGCTTTTGAGGATGAGAAAAGGAGTGCATCTTACCCAGTGTCAAACAGTTATAGAATAACTGACCTGAGTTTATAATCCAAACCTCTTTAAAACAAATCTAAAGCTTTTCCTTTTTATAAAAGTGTACAGTAATGTAATATGCTCCCTTGGCCTGAGAAATAAGAACAGCCAATGAATGAGATACCGCATCAGACTTTGGAGTAGAAAAATGTTAAACTAATTCCCAGCTCTGAGGGATAATCAAGCTTCCCAGTTCTGATGGCAAAATCTGTAAGAGGATACTTTCCAGATCATTGAACTCTCCAGTCTCAAGAAGCTGTCAATGATTCCTTGGGTTCCTTCGAGCACCAAGGTTTACTGACCATGAGTGGTCATTAATTATTCATTGTAGAATGAATCACTGGATTATTTAATCGTAATCTCAGTTTAGTCAAAGCAATGTTGAGGTTCTATGAAGGTAATTGTACTATTTGGATTTTGTCCACTTCTTTCTCACATGTAACTTTAAGATGAACTAAAGCCCTATATTAGTCTCCATCCATATAAATTTTTACCTTACTAAAATGAGGTTTCCAGTGAATGCTCAAAAATTATGGCTGGATTGAAACAGGTGAGGTGGTTAATGTCGTGTGTATATAAATGTTCATGGACCAAAATATATGATAAAAACAATAAAGTGGGTGATCCAAGTGAGGAGAGTTTTACACCTTTCTACTGCACTGTTGTGTCTCAGAGAGCATAAAACAACTGTATATGAAATAAGCAAGATTACAAAGCACACCAAGCATAAGCACACATCTAGTAAATTCATCATACAAGTGTTTGTGCAGGCATATTACATCAAGGACTGCAAGTCATAGAAATAGTGATCAATCACATTGAGGTCAGAGAAGGGCGATGTCACAACTAGGGATAGCTATGCTGAAGAATGGATACAAGAAGTTACTGAAGCCAATCACCAAAGCACCAAAGGAATGCCAACTTATGATGGTCATGAATTGCAGGGGCTTGCAGATGACCATATAGACATGAGCACAAAGGTCTCCATGGACTAAAGGAAATGGGTAGCAATGTTCCAAGTCATAGAGTCATTGTTGGAAATGGTCTTGTTCCGAGCAGGGGAATATACAATCAACGGGGGAACCTCACGTTTAGAGAACCAGGTATCAGCAAAGGATAGATAAAATAGAAAGAAGTTTATGGGATTCCCATGGGTTTGCCTTCCCTTAATAGTAACCACGATGAGAAAATTCCCAAAAAAGTCACTATAAATCATCAAGAAGACCCCAAAGATTGCTTTCTGCTTCCCAGCATATTGTGCCAATCCCATCAAAATAAGTTAGTTCACACTCTTGTTTATTGGCATAGAGCAGCTGTAAGTAGAATGTGTTTAACAGGTTTAATCTGCAGTGAGAAGAAAAGCAATGACATCTTGGGAATATCAGTGGACTGAACTCTAAATTCATTGGTTCTGCTCTATACTCTTGCATCTTGTGTTAAACCCAGAAAGAATTCATTCACACTCTTGTTTTTTGACATATCAGCAGCTGTAGGTCTAATGCAGGTGAAAAAGTTTAATATGCAGAGAGAAGAATAGAAGTATCATCTTAGAAAGATGAGAGCTATGAAACCTGAAGAACACTATTCCAGCATATATAAACACTACTATTTTTCAATATAATATACTTTATTTTTAAAGAGGTTTTAGAGTACAGAAAAGTTACATCGAAATTATGAGGGATTCCCATGTACCCTCCTCCCTGTCCCACATTATCCCCTATGTTTTCTAAATGTAGCAGTACAATGTATTATGATGTGCCTGTAAAAGCCACTCATTTAAAAAAAATGCACATTTAAAAAATGACTCACTTGTGACAAAGACAAACCTACCTACAGTAATAATCTATAAAATTAAAACCATCATTGTGAAATTTATCAGCACTTCACACATATAACAAATCCTGAAGGTGTCAACTACCATTGTTATAAGTTCTTTAAAGCCAAAAACTTAAGCACAAATCAAAATTAAGAGAAACTTCAGAATGTTCACCTTTCCATGCATTTTTTGGCTGAAATTTCAAAGATTCACATGTAACAAAACCTCAACTTTGAATCAAAAACTTTGAATATTAAAAACATTCAAACCTTGTGACAAACTTACTCTACGGAAGCAAGGAAAATATAGTGAATAGTAAAAAAAGTATATTTCTAGAAGAGAAAGCAATCACTTATTTCCTTTTGTTTCTCATAAGACAAAAGTCAATGAGTCAGCATTTTAATAACACTGACCAAGTTATTTACTATTCAAGAATTTGCTTTCCAAGTTCTGTCTTTAAGATATATCCATCCATATATTTGGATTAAATTAAATTTATAAATAAAAAACATTTTACTCAGATTTCTAATCTTAAGTGTAAGCCATAACTTATCAAAGCATCATCCAAACACTATACAATAATGCTTTCATTTAGATTTATGTGCTTCATCTGAAAAATTTATCTTACAAACAGGAGTTTTGCTGTATTTCTCCAGAATAAATGTCCCTAAGTCTAAAACTTTAAATGATAATCAAAAAAGAAAGATTCAAATACTTCATGCTATGCATTTTCCTTCTTTGGGCTTGATAAAAAACAGAGCCATTTGGTGTTGGAGCACCACCTTCCTTCTCACTTACAGTCTCTACCTTCCCAGAAGCCGACACAATAACCATAGTTTTCTTTGTTGAGGCCGTCTTCTGTTTCTCAGCAATAGATGAACAAACTGCAACAATCTCATCACTTTCAAAATCATAATCAGGAAAAGACTGGTGAGAAATCTGTTACTTCTGCTGATGATTCACTTTTTTTAATTCTCTGTGCCACTTTCTGCTGCTCCTGGAATGTATGGAAAGAAGAAAGTCTTCTTTCCATATTTCAGGGTGCATTGGATAAATGTGAAGGGCTACTTGAACACTTCAAAATTGCTTCATTCATTTTGTCCTTCAGCTCTCTGTTGTTCTATTGTCTATTGTCTTTCTTCTTATCCTTAAGTTTAACCTTCCTAAAAGTCTTCATTTCTAAACTCTTCTCCAAATCTTTGATGCTTGATTTTCCTTTCAGGCTACAGCATCCCCTTTAGTATCTCTTGCAAATCTGGTCTTTTGGTAACACCTTCTATCAGTTTTTGTTTGTCTGTGAGGACTCTGAACTCACCCACATTTTTGAAGGACAGGTTTGCCAGATACAGAATTTTTAGCTGGCACTTTTTCTCTATAAGTACCTTAAATACATCATACCACTTTCTTCTCTCCTCCATGCTTTCTGATGAGAGGTCGACAATTAAACTTATCAAGTTTTCCTTGTACATGATGCTTTGCTTTTCTCTTGCTGCTTTCAGAATCCTCTCCTTATCTCTGATATTTGTCGTTCTGAATTTTAGGTGTCTCGGGGTAGGTCTATTTGGATTTATTCTGTTTGGGTGCATTGTCTTTCTTGGACATTGATATTTATGTCATTCATAAGGCTTTGGAAGTTTTCGGTAATTATTTCCTCAAATATTCTTTTGGCTCTTTTTCCATTATCTTCTCCTTCTGGGATGCCAAAAATGTGAATATTTGTGCATTTTGTATTGTCCTTCAATTCAATGAGATTGTGTTTCATCTTTTCCATTCTCTTATCTTTCTGTCTTCTAGTCTTTTCCAGTTCAGATGTTCTTTGAAATCTATTTCTGTCTTCAAGCAATTCAAATCTGCTCTTACGTGTTTCTAATGTATTTTTAATCTCGTCCATTTTGTCTTCCAATCCCATACATTCTGTTACTTTTCTTTGTAGGTTGTCAAATTGTTCCTTATACTCTCCCACTGTCTTCTTAGTATCCTTGATTTCTTTAGTCATATTTTCTTTAAATTGTTTAAAGTGACTTAGTAGACTTGTGGGATATCACTGATTAATTGTATTAAAACCTATATCTCTTCAGGATATTTGGTTTATTCTTTTGGCTGGGCCATTTTTTCCTGTTTCCTAGTATGGCTTGTAATTTTTTGATGATGCCTAGGCATCTGAAAATGTTGGTGTATTTACTCTGATGGCTAATTTCTCTCTCTTGCCTATTGTTTTTTCTTTCCCACATATATTCTTTGATATTTGGTTCAACTTATTCTCAGTCTTTAAAATTTCCCAGCTTAAGTGTTCAAAATTGGGCGAGGGACTCACTAGTGGGGTGCAGATTTTCTCCCATGATTAGGATACAGTGTGAAGTTTTTGCCCATGCAGTTTCCACACGGGCCAGCAGATGGCACTAGTTAGCGCACCTTTTCATGGAGATGTTTCAGTCTGGGATTTTCTGTGTTCCTATTTTGAGTCTCCAGATCAGAGATTTTAAGGTGGCTTCTGCTGGCTGAATTCACTGAAGAAAAGCAACCCAAACTTCCCCCTCCTACCTTCCCTTGAAACAGCTGATGGGGAGGAAGATGTCTGTTCCCTTTTTTGTGTCAGCTTTATTTATTTATTTATTTATTTATTTATTTATTTATTTATTTATTTTATTCAACATAAAGTCCTTGAGGTTCATCCAAGTTGTCACATGTGTCAGTACTTCATTCTGTCTTACATCACATGTATATACCACAATTTGTTTATCCACTTATCTGCTGATGGATACTTGGGGTTTCTTCTATCTTTTGGCAATTGTGAATAATGCTGCTATGAACATTGGTTTGTATATATATTTTCCTGTCCCAGGTTTCACTTCTTCTGGGTATATACCTAATAGCAAGATTGCTAGATCATATGGCAATTCAATACTTAGCTTCCTGAAGAACTGCCAAACTGTCCTCCACAGTGTCTTCACCAATCTACATTCCAACCTGCAGTGAATGAGTGATCCTATTACTCTAAATTCTCCCCAATACTTGTAGTTTGCTATTTTTTAAATAGTGACCAGCTTAGTAGGTGTGAAATTACGTCTCAGTGTAATCTGTTTACAAGTTCCCTAACAGCTAATGATGTTGAGCATTTTTTCATATGTTCTTTAGCTATTTGTATGACCCTCTTTGGAAAAATGTCTGTTAAAGTTTTTTGCCCATTTTTAAATTAAATTGTTTTTATTTTTATTGTTGAATTGTAGGATTTCTTTTTATACATTGGATATTAGACCCTTATTGAATATGAAGCTACTAAATATTTTCTCCCATTGAGTAGGATGCCTTAACATTTTCTTGACAAACTCCTGAGAAGCACAAAAGTTTTAAATTTTGAGGAGGTCCCATTTATCTCATTTTTCTTTTATTGCCCATCCATTGGGTGTAAAGTTTCTGAATCCACTGCCTACCACAACGTGTTATATATGCTTCCCTATATAACTTTTTGGAGGTTTATGGTCTTGGCTCTTCTATTTAAGTCTTTGATCCATCTTGAGTTGATTTTCTATAGGGTGTGAGATAGGGATCCTCTTTCATTTTTTTGTATATGGATTCAAGTTTTCACAGCACCATTTGTTGAAGAGATTAATCCCTCCCAGTTCAGTGAACTTGGCAGCCTTGACAAATATCAGTTGACCACAAATGTACAGCTATTTTTCTGAATTCTCAGTTTGGTTCCATTGGTCAATAAGTCTATCCTTGTGCTGATATCATTCAGTTTTCAGTATTATAGCTTTCTGATATGCTTAAAAGTCAGGTATTGTGAATCCTGAAACTTTGTTCATTTTTTCAAGAAGTTTTCACCATTCAGAGCTCCTTACCCTTCCAAATAAACTTGATAATTGGCTTTTTAAAAATTTATTGAAATATATCACTCATATATGAACATACATAAACAATAAGTGTATAGTAATAGTTGTGAACTTACAAAACAAACATAACATCATACAGGGCTCTCATACCTCACACTCCCACCAATACCTTGCATTGTTGTGAAACATTTTTAACTAATGATTAAAGAGCATCCTCAAAATATTACTACTAACCATTTTCCCCCAACGTACCCTATTATTATTATTATTTATATCATTTAAACATGAACATACATAAACAATAAATGTAGAATAAAAGCTGTGAATTTACAAAGCAAACATTCACAACATCCTACAGGGGTCCCATACATCAACCTTCCACCAACACCTTGCATTGTCATGAGACATTTGTTCAAATTATGAAAGAATATTGTCAAAAATCTCACTACTAATTATAGTCCTTATCTTACATTTGGTTTAGTTTCTCCCAACCCAAACTATTATTATTTTTAAATATAGTTTTATGACAGAAGGTGCAAACTTACAAAACAATCATTCACATGTGCAAAATTCCCAAACAACATCCCTCTGTCAACACACCACACCGTGGTGGAACATTTGTTAAAGATTATGAGATAATATCATCTGATTATTAACAGGTCCAGAGCATACATTTGGCACACATTTTCCATACTCCCCATTATCAACACAGTACATCTTTGGCATAGATGCAAGAATATTACATTATTACTGTTAACCACACTCCATAGTTCACTCGTGTTTTTCCCATGCTTCTCCACATTCCCACCACCCTGCTATACCAATGTACACCTGCTCTAGCTCACAAAGGACACTCTTGCATCTGTACCATCAACCACTATTCTTATCCACCTCGAGTTTACTATGCTATTCAGTCCCTAGATTATTCTCTAGCCCTCTGTCAAACAGCATTTACATCCCTATACTACCCTTTTCAGCCACATTACATTTAAACCAGCTGTTACTATAATGTGTTAACACCAACTCTGTATATTTCCACACTTTTACAGTAAAGCTAATTAAAAATTCTACATACATTAAATATCAGCAGTCCATCTCAGTCCTCCTCTTACCTCCTATAAGAATCCTCCCCCTACCACCAGGTCTTGAAGATATTTCCTACATTTTTTTTCTAGAACCTTTATGGTTCTTGCTTTTATATTTAGGTTTTTTATTCATTTTGAGATAATTATTTTATAGGGGTCCTCTTTCCTTCTTTAGCTATGCATATCAAATTTTCTCTGCACCCTTTGTTGAATGGACTATTCTGCCTGAGCTGGGTGGGTTTGACAGGCTAGTCACTTGACCATAGATGTGAGGGTCTGTTTTTTAATCATCAATTTGGTTCAATTGGTCTATGTGTCTGTCTTTATGCCAGTACTATGCTGTTTTTACCACTGTAGCTAGGTAATACAACTTAAAGTTTGGAGATGAGAGTCCTTCAACTTCACTTTTCCTTTTTTAGATATTTCTTGCTATTCAGGACCCCTTACCCTTCGAAAAAAAATTGACAATCATGTTTTCCATTTATTTAAAAATTGCTGGTGGAGTTTTTATCGGGATTA
>JAQZBX010058177.1:0-17796 GCA_029593785.1 Cabassous unicinctus
GAGTACCGGGCCTTGATGAATTGGATAACAGAAGCCATGTGTTGTTTAATAAGATTACCATCAAGGGAATGGCTGGAGACTTTGTACTCTCTTATTATAATCAGAAATAAGGATTTCCCTTGATATATAGTGGCAGAATCTTAATAACACTATTAGCCTGAATTAAAGTGGAATGTGTAAAATGTGCCTATAGAAATTGTTGGTATAGCTGAGGAGTGTTGATGATGTTGCCTGTCTCCTTACTTATTTACATTTAAAAAGCAAGAGGAGAATGAAAATTTGAGGAAATATTTGTTAAATAAGAAGGAATCATTACCTGAGGGTTTAATAATTCTTAGTCTTTCTTTGTGTCAAATGAGAATAAAATTGAGAAATGGCTTCTTAGCAAAGATTCAAACTAGGATCCTGCTAAGAAATCTGGTCTATAAGAAACCTCAAGTTTAGACAGCCTCCAATTCCATTGGAAAGTACATTATGAAGTACTATTAATTAGCACATCATTACACTCCCAAGGTGTTATTCCTTTTTGATTAAAAGTTATATGCTGTTCTTCAAATAATGGAAAGTGCTCCTAAGAAAGAACACAATCAAAGCATTATAATGAATAATCCAGAATCAGACATTCTTCAAGAAGTAAAAGGCAGCTTCAACAGAAAACTTTCAGATCAGATAGATAATGATATAAAATAGAAACTTTCCAAACACGATAAACAGAAAAAAAAAAATCCAGATGCACTAAATTACAGATAATCGTACTTTAGGCTTAGTTCTCTTGCTTTTTTGTTCACAGATATTTTCTGTCCTGTTGATAAAGATTCTGAATAACTTCCAGAGACCTTTTAGCCCTTAACTATGTCATCAAGGAGGACCCGATCTTTTGTTTTACTCTTTCTATTCTTATTTTATCTTTGCTATTTGTCCAATATCTGGTTATAATTCACTAAAGATTTGGCTAAGTCAATTAAGTCAAATTATATACTTGTACTTATTTTTCATTGGGTACCACTCATTTCTTTTCATTACCAGAAACTTAAGATGAAACAAGTGTTTTCCTGAATAATTTACTTTAATGAATAAGTGGCTTTTTAGATGGTAATTTAAAAAAAAAGTTAATGGCCAAATGTCTAAAATGCCTATTATATCACTCAAGAATAAAGTTTTCCTAATTTCAATTAAAGATCATCTATGGACTATTTGTAGGAACTAGCCGTTTAATCCAAATTTTCAAAGCTAGAAATTTTAGCGATGTAGTAAGCAAAGGATGATTGCCTTGGAATCTTCTTCACTTTGACAATTATTACAAGGAAGGCTCACTAATGAAATCAAAGTTTTCATTTTTGCTTTATCTCAGTTTGCTTATCTTTCCACTCTGAATTCCACCACCTGTTAACAGAAACTTTTAGAAGTTGTATATTAAGCAATACAATAAGGGTATATTGGCTAATATCAAATCATTTGATTCCCACCAATAAATAACATTAAATCTGAAACCAAAAATTAGTTTTTTTGATCCATAATGATCATCTGGATAGTTATGTTTTTCAGGATAGTCTCTGATATCACAGAAATCTCATTTTGACCCATCAATTTGCCTCTAATCTTGTGATTTTTAGATATCTTGATTCCAGACAAACACTGAGTCACTTTTAAGAAGCAATAATTTAGCTACTTGTCTTATTTTCCAGGGCTGCTATAATAAACACCAAAATGCTTCACTTAAACAATAGGTATTTATTGTATCACAATTTAGAAAGATACCAGTGTAAAATCAATACATTGTGAGGTAATCTTTCTTGTGAAGTCTGTAGCATTCTTGAGGTGGCTCAATCTCTGCCTTCGTCTGTCTTTCTGCTGCATCCCTGTGTTTTCTGTTTCCATATCCAAATTACCTTAATTTTAAGGACTTCAGTCACAATAGATTAAGGCCCACCATTCTATAGTTTGGCCTAATTTTAATAGGATCTTCAAACATCTCATTTACATTTGTAAAATGTAAATGTGAGTTCCCTCTCACAGAGCTGTGGGTTAGGAATTGAACATGTCCTTCTTGGGGATATAATTCAATCTTCCATACCACTAAAATGGAATTCCATATGACATTCTTCTACCCTAAATTCTCTTTACTTCAGACTTTTCACGAAGTATAAGTGGGAAAAATCCTACATGCTCTAATTTAGAATTTCACTAATACTGGATCAGGCAAATAACAACCCCTCACCCCCACAAGGAGAAACATTTTCCCCCAATGCATACATGAAATTAGACAGAGGCCAGCTTGAAACAGCAAAGTTTCAGATATATTATTAGCCTTGTATGGTAGAATATGTGCAATCTTAGGGAAAATGTTCTGTTTACATCCCTGCAGAACATTCTAGGTTCTTTAATTTGATTAAATGACCTAGGAAATAACATTGACAAAGTAAATAAAATAGTTATTATTTTGCATAGCACAATATTTGCTTCTGCTGATTTTTTCAAATAGAAATGGGATCTGTTTTCTTGCTCTAATTTGAGCATGCTTGGCTCCTGTGGTAGATAAAAACGATATACATTTAATTCTTAATTCTTCTCTTATTGTTACTCTGTTACAGTGTTCCAACGTGTGACCTACAGTTTACTAAATGCTATGGCACAGCTAATGTCTAATCCAAATAATCATCCAACAGAAATAGAGGAAAACCTTAAACTTCCAGAAGTTTAAATGACCATGACAGGAAACTTTATATGCAATGGTGCTATATCAAACAGTGGTTTGATCTGAACTGATCATATCTATGGGCAGGGATGATCTCCATTTCAGATCAAGCAGGTGAATAAATTCAAGGTAGAAATGAAAACTGAGAATTTCTGCATGAGTATAACTGCATGTTACAAATTTCTGCATAAGAGTTTAAGTTTTTAAATCAATAAAAAGCTTTGCTTTTATCCAAAGAAATTAAAGTGCTCCTATGTTTCCTGGCAAATATTTTATTCCCTAAGGCAAATAGCCTGCTTATGAGACAAGAGGCAGCTCATGAACATTTTCTCCAAATCTCAATATCTTTGCCTAATTTTGTTCCTCAGTCATAATCTATTAATTGTGAAGTTTTCTCAAACCGAAACAGTTTCCTATGTTGAAACCCTACCTTAAATTGTTTGATCTCAGACACCAAAATTTTATAAATATTTTTCCCAACTTCTCCTTCAGATTGCCTTTCAAAGTGTTAATTATATCTACTTGTTTAATTAATTAATTAAATTACCTACTTGTTTAATTAATAATTAAAAGTGATGATAAATCAGTTCATCATTTAATATGTGGTAATGCAAAGTTATTTATTGTGAAAGTATATAGTTTTTAAGCAAGCAATATGACTGCTGATTTTTCTTTAAATATATGTCTGTAAGTGTTTATGTGTGACAGACATAAATATCAAACACCAATAAACCTGACATAAAAGATACATTTTATATGATGCCACTTATTTCACTAGTTATATGAATAAATTAGAAGAGGCAAATTCATAGAGACAGAAAGTAAAATGCAGAATAACAGGGGTGAGGGCAAAGGATACGGGGCTTTCATGAATAATGACTGCAGGATGTCTATTTAATGATAGAAAAGTTTAGTCATGGATGGTGTTGGTGGTAGGACAGCATTGTAAATGGGATTAATGCCACTCAATTTTATGCTTGAGATTTGTTGACATGATGAATGCTACGTTGTACATATGTTACCACAATTAAAAAGTGAGAGGGATTAAAATGTCAATGACATTTAATACAACATGTTATAGAATAAAAAAATAATATAACAAAACAAAAACTTGATACTAAACTGGATGTAATCACAGAAAATGTCCAAAAAGGCATAATTAGGACAATTGAAAAATATATGAAAATGAAAGCAGTATTTATTAATTTATGTTAATGTTAAATCTTTTAAACTTGAAAACTGTAGTTAATTAGTCCATTGAAGTAAATATACTTTTATTAGGACATATAAGTGGAATTATTAAATGATAACGGTGCAACCTATTCACAAATGTTTAGAAAATTTTCTAGTTAAATAGATAGGTAGGTAGGTAGGTAGATAAGTAGACAGAGTGAAATAACAAATATGCTAAAATGCTAAATATTGGTATAAATGGCTATTTAGGATGGAATGTATTGGAATTGTTTAAACTACTTTTATATCACGATTAAAACATGACTTATATGTAAACTTGAAATTACTTCAATATAAAATATTAAAAAACACTTGACCTTAATGTGGAAAACAATAGAAATCATACTATTCTCTATAATTTTCTAAATATGCTTATGGTTTATAATATTTGTTTCTTAAAATATGACATGATTATCTCATTCATAAAGAACAGATATTTTTTGTAAATTCAGATAATGAAAAATATTATAGCTGTTACTGCATCTTAAGAAATAAATAATAATATTTTTCACTCATCAAATTGATTGAGGAAAATGACTTTACCTTGATCTGACTACTTTATTTCTGTTGTAAATTTAAATATATGTGAGATGAAGGCTTTCAGATACTTGAGAAGTATTTTACAAAAGTTACCAAAATTTGAGATTGAACAGTTTGTATTATTGTTCCAAAAATAAGCCTTGAGAAGGAGTCCCCATTGTGGACAGGATTTATATAATATTTTGAGTTGTCAATATTATAAACACTGCTTGTTTCTTAAATGTTGCTCTTATATATTGTTATCTCTCTACCAGCTGAAACACAAATCAGGCATAAGGCAGATAGATACTGGATTATAAACCTGTTTTTTGCATTGTAGGAAGAAAAACAAGTGTACATTAATTTGAATTAGAGTGTTACATTTAAATTTCACTTACAATGACAGTTATAATGAAATGAGTAGTCTGTGATTCCTTAAATAAGATCAAGTGATATAACTGTGGTTTTTCAATATTGTTTAATAAGTTTGCTATACATTATTTCCTGCCCATTCAAGGTGGCACATGTGTACTGTCTAATACTTCCCAATACCTGAGTTCCTTATATAAAATTGTAAGAACATGTTAATTGGCTGTGCATAACAGAAATAACCAGTCCCTAGAATATTTTCACATGGTTTGGGCTTGACCAGAAGGAGGCAGTTTCTGGATTACTTTACAAACATTACTTATATTTGCTGTTCCTAACATTGTTGATGTAAGGTCTATAGTTCACAGGTTCCCAAATACTGTTGCAGAGCCACCATCCTCTAGTCCCATCCCTCAGATGATTCTTATCATAAGGTGATGGAATAACATGAAAAAACAATGGAATTCCATGAAATGCCACCTGAAACCAAGGTTGTGGTATTGACTTGTAAAAAGATCATTTGCCTCTGTTTCTATGATCATTATCAATTCCAGAAATGCAAAACCAAGAGAAATTTTGTAAGGCAAAAAATTTTTCATGCTATACTTTTGTAAAAAACATTACAACTGACTTATATTTCATCTCAGTTTGTTCTTAATCAAATGAAGAGGAAAAATACTCAGGAATTTAGAGTGAAACCAGAAACCAGTGCCCTAGATTCTAGCATGACCTTTCTGAAAGTGTTTTACTAATCAGCAAGGGTAGGAATTGTTGTACCCCACTGTGAATGGGCTGTTTTTTCCTATTCAACTTAATATTTTCATTTATATTTTCTTACTTTTTCACACTTAATATATTGAAAAACAAATTAATTTCCTGAAACCAAGGTTTGCAGTTTCCTCATGATTTTGCAGGTACCGATCTCTTTCTAATTTTTTTTTGTAATTTAAGCATCCTGTTGATAAGTTGATCTTGAGCATGTGTCAAAATTGTTGTTCATTAATGAGTGCATTGGATTGAATGTGTCCGGAAAAGTCACTTTTTTCAAATCCTAACCCCCAGTACCTGTGAACATTACCTTATTTGCAATTAGGTGTCTATGTGGATGCAATAAAGGAATAGATAAGCTCATACTGGATTAGGATGGACCAGAAGTCCAATGGGAAAGTCCTTATAAGAGACAAAAAAGAAGAAGACACAGAGAAACAGAGAGGGAAAAGCCACGTGTAGACAGAAGCAAACACCTGAGGGCAGCCAAAAGCCAAGTAACCCAAAGGATTTCTAGCAGCCACTAAAAGGTAGGACAGAGGCCTGGAATAGATTCTACCTCAAAACCTTCAAAGGAACTACCATTCTCATACCTTGATTTTGGACATATCCCAAAATGGGTGAAAATAAATTTTTAATATTTTTTTTAACCACCAGCTTATGGTAATTTGTTGTGGCGGACCAAGGAAACTAATACAATGATGCAAAAGTGCATCCCAATTTGGAATATCAGAGTTTAGGGAGAATTAAGTAATTAAATTTTCTTTCAAAATAAGCAAATATTTACATGTATTTTTAGGCTACAATACAGTTACAAGTTTATGTTATAAAGTCCAATAAAAGTGAAATAATGTAAGAGATGATATGGTTTAATATTTAGAATAGGCAATGAGTGGTATTACTTTAATAACTGTCAGTCATTACCATTTCTTCAGGAAAAAAAAAGAAATACTGTTTCAGTGAATAAACAGTAAGAATAGTGACCTGTGGCCCAGCAACAAGGTTTTCTTCCATGAACATATTCCAAACACTTTGGATTTATTAAAATAATTCAAGCAAAAATCATTCAAGAGAGATAAATGGTGCGCTCTCAAAAAATCAGCAAATTTGATATCATATACATCAGGAGAATGAAACTATATAGTTTTCTTAGTTTTATTTTGTGGAGCTACTTATTTAACTTTCCAGATGGCTTGCAAAATTAGTTTGAATATATTATATATATAAAATTTCATAAAATGAAATGTGGATTTCATTTTTGAAATTTCTAATTGTTTAAATGCTTTAACTGAGTACTAGGTTGTTTATATATTTACTGCACTTTTCATTCAATAAAATCAGATAATATGGTCTATAAACTATCACCTTATTTTATTTGCTATGGTTTCCTTTTTTTAATGTATTTTTTTATTTTAAAAAGGTATTTAGTTTACATAAATATTATATAAAAATATAGAGGATTCCCATAAGCCCTGTTTCCTATACCTCCCACAGTTTTCCACATTAGCAACATCTTTCATTACTGTGGTACATTCATTACAACTGATGAAAAGATTTTAGATCATTGCCACTAAGCATGGATTATAGTTTACATAGTAGTTTATACTCTCTCCATCACAATTTTGTAGATTATGGCAAGATAAGTAATGGCCCATATCTGTCATGGTAATGACACTCAGGAAAATTTCCAAGTCCCCAAAATGTCCCCATATATCACCAGTATTTCCCTCTCCCTGCCCTCAGAACCTCTAGTTGCCAGTGCCTCCATATGAATGATATAGTTTCTTCCATTGCTAGAAACACTATAAGTCTGTAGTGGAATACCAGTAAGTGTACTTTAGTCCATAATTCATTCCCCAATTCTTAGGATTCTAGGATGGTGTTTCCCACTCCACCTCTAATTGAGAGGAGGCTTTGATCCCATGGGGCAAATGGATGGTGCTCTCTTGCTTGCAGTTGTAGACTCTCTCAGTTCCTT
Organism: Cabassous unicinctus; assembly: GCA_029593785.1. NCBI lineage: Eukaryota > Metazoa > Chordata > Mammalia > Cingulata > Chlamyphoridae > Cabassous > Cabassous unicinctus. The sequence goes on from JAQZBX010058177.1 coordinate 7,563, forward strand.
GGACTGGTCATTGGCCATCATCATCTCCTTGATAGTTGTCCTGGGTGAGTCCAATGAACTGGACAGTAGGTATTGCAACTCCGTTGAATTTCAGGTCCCAGCTGGCACATGTCCAGCCCAGAGGTTAAAGTCTCTTGGACATACACCTACCAACTCCAGCACCAATTATAGGTTCAAATAAAAGGGACAGAAGAGTCATGTGTAGAGAAGTCACTTCTGAGTCCAACTCTGTCACAATTGGGAGCAAAAACTCCAATGTAGGGCCACTGGCAACTCACCAAACTCCAGAGCTATCTGCCAGACTGTAGGTCTTGGGTTTCTCCAGAGCCCTCAGGATCCTCACTATTTTGGGTAGTATCTACCTTAGCCATATATGAGATACTGCTAAGACATGCACAAGCCTTACTCTCTGATGAACTCCCAACTCACTTTGAAGTCTCTTAGCTATATACACTCATTTGTCTTTACCCTTTACCCTTTTTATCCAAGGTCTTTTTCCAGTTGAATTACAAACTGGTACTTGGGAGTAATTCCTCAGTGCCAGGGAGGCTCATCCTTGGGAGTCATGTCCCATGCTGGGGGGAGGGTAATGCATTTATATGCTGAGTTTGGCTTAGAGTGAGGCCACATTTGAGCAACAAGGAGCCTATCAGGAGGCAACTCTTAGGCACTCTCCAACACTAGGCTAAGTTGCAAATTCAACAGCAAAAGGCTCATAAGCATAGTCCTCAACATCAAGGGCCCATCCTTCTTCACTTGTCTTTGTCCCTGTACTTGAGGGATTGTTGCTCTTCCATTAGAGAATGTGGCAGGGCTCCCCAGGATCAGAATTCAATAATCTTTCAGTTGTTGTGTGAATCTCCAACCACTGTGGCAATGCTCCATGAGCATTTGAACATATTTATATATACATTATATGTATGCCCACATGAACTTCCTACCATATATTCCCCATCACTGACACCCCACTCCATTGATTCTCCCCTGCCATAGTTGTAACCCTTTTGTGATCCAAAACCTTTTCAAAAATGAAGCCAAGAATATTGCCAAATTTGAGTAATGGAAAAATCAAATAATAATGATAGGTTTAAACAAAAGAAATAAAATACATAATAATTTAGAGAAACTAAAACAAATATAAAGTAAAAAGATTTGGGTATTAAAAAATGGAAAACCTTGAAAATAAAATAAAATAATTTTTTTTGCTGTTTTTCCTTTCATCACTGTAATGTCAGTTGTCCTGTATGTACAGTGGTGTTTTCTTACATTTCTCTCCAGTGTCTTACTATTTTTTATGTTGTCTTCAAAGAAGTTTTAGGTCACAGTAAGGTTACATACAGAATAAAGGGGATTCCCATATACCCAATGTCGTCCCTCATTTCCCCCTTCCCTGTTAATAATCTTTTTACATGTGGATGGTACATTTGTTACAACTGATATATAAATATTGAAACATAGCTACCAACCATGGTCAATGGTTTACATTATGGTTTACATTTTAGACCATACACTTTTATAATTTTTTGATGAAATTTAACATGCCCTGTATCCATCATTGTATTATCATGCAGAACACTTCCATTACCCCCAAATACTCCCTCTTCAAACACTTCTATTCCTCCTCCCTCTCCCCTCAGTGCCCACAGAAACCACCAGGATTCACTCCTTGAAGGGCAAGATTCATAGATACTTGCAACAATGCTGTAGCAGTTTGGCAGTTTGATGTAATTATGAATTCCAAAAGTAGATATTGGATTATGCTTGTAAACTGGTCTGCTAATCTGGGCATGATTAAGTTATGATTAGAGTGTTAACTGAGCCACATCAGTAGGGTGTTGATCCCCACCCCTTAATGAGTGAGGAATCAAATATAAAAGGCAACAGATTTGGAGCAGTTCTGATGTTGGAATCTTGAGCTGGATCCCCAGGAAGTAAGAGAGCTTGGTCATGAAGGAGAGAAGGCCTCACGAAAACACATGAGCCATTCATCTGAGAGACTACAGCTGGCCTTGTGTAGAGAGGAAAAGCCTAAAGTGCCTCATAGTCTAGAGCTGACATTGTGGAAGAACAGAGGAGTTGAGCCCGGAGAGAAATGGAGCCCTGGGAAGAGAGGAACCCATGAAGCCTGAGCCCAGGCAAATGTTGGCAGCTCTTTTGCTCCAACACATGGCAATGGACTTTGGTGAGGGAAGAAACTTATGCTTTATGGCCTGGTAACTGTGGAATTCTACCCCAAATAAATAACCTTTATAAACATGAACAGATTTCTGGTATTTTGCATCAGCACCCCTTTGGCTGACTAATACAAACGCTGAGGGCTGGACACATTATTCTGTTCTCCCCTATTAGGAACTGCCCATGTTCTCAAGAGAAACACCCCCTTTTGTCTGAGAAGATATCAGGCCTCCCCAGCATGGGAGTCCAATACTTTCCCACTCATTATGTTGGTCTCCCTCAATTGATACAGCACACTATGACAAAATCATCACTCACACATTCTCTAGAAGACAGTCCTAGGTGCATCCTGTCCCAAATGTCCTTCTATTCAACACCCTAAACCAGTAACACTTCCTTGTCATATTGACAATAGAGCTTTCTCAACATTGTAGTTTCACACACGTACCCAACTATCCCCAGTGTTCACCTATTCCCTCCCAAAACCCTCCTCCCATTTCCTTGGACCATCCAACACATACTCCCCACCTTACCCCCTTTTCAAGCTTGCACCACCTAACCCAATAGTATCCCTACACTCCTGTCATATCTCTTCATTGCACAATACTCACTTCCACCTTATCATAGATTTTGCCTGTATGGGCATTGGCTCACAACATTCTCCCTTCCTATTTCCTGAAAATCTATCTTCCAGACTATAACTCTCAAGTCAGCTCTATTTGCTTAATTCATATCAAATAGGTCATGTAATATTTGTCCTTCATTGTCTGGCTTGCTTCACTCAACATAAGGTCCTCAAGATTCATCTATGTTTTCCTGTGTGTTTGTACTGTATTCCTTCTTACAGCTGAGTAATATTCCATTGTATGTATATACCACATTTTGTTTATCCATTGATCTGTTGATGTGTATTTGGGTTGATTCCACCTTTTGGCAATAGTGAATAATGCCACTATGAACTTTGGTGTGCATAAATCTGTTGAGTCCTTGCTTTCAGTTCTTTTGGGTATATACCCAGCAGTGGAATGGCAGAGGTGTACTTAGGTTTTTGAGGAACTGCCAAACTCTTCTCCACAAAGGCTGCACCATTCTACATTTCCACCAGCAGTGGATGAGTGTTCTCATTCTTCCACATCCTCTCCAACAGTTGTAGTGCTGTTTTTTAAGGGCCACCAGTCTAATGGGTCTAAGATTACATCTCATTGTAGTTTTGATTTGCACTTCCCTAATAGCTAGTGATGTTGAGCATCTTTTCAAGTGCTTTTTAGCCATTTGTATTTCTTCTTTGGAGAAGTGTCTTGTGGGCATGAGAACTGTGGTACAAAGAAGAGATTCCATTTGTTTTTGTTTTGTGCTATAATCTCCTTTCATTTTGAATTTTCAGAAGATGGAGTCACGAAAATGAGATGCCCTGGAAGAATTTGAGCCCAAAATAGGGGTGGACACTTATTCCGTGTAAGACATAAAACTCTAAATATAATCTAAATTTTGGTTAACCTCCACAGGACTGAAAATATGCTTAATATTTTGGCATTTTTCTATCTATATAAAATTAAGTTCATATTAATTTTCAACCAAAATATGTATAAAAATTTCTACGTGTCTCCTGGTTTTTTCATGTTATTCCCTTCAATGTGAAGTTGTAGAACCAAATTTCTGTCTTAATCAGAGCAAGATTTTACAAATGAGATCCAGAATATTAAGAGGTCATACAGTAATTCAGCTTATTAAATACATTGGGCATTTAATTAAGATTTCTATACCCTTGTTTTGTGAGGTGTAACAAAAATATCACATATTTACAAGGTTATAAGACATATTAATTCCCAGATTTATCACAAACATTGTGGTTATTTACCAGATGTCACTACCCAGATTTGGTTGAAGCATAGGTCTCATTGTAACATTAATGGCAAAATTTATGGAAACCAGGTGAGTTTATATGAGACCATCAAACAGTTTGAAGGGCTGTATTAATTAAGATAAGTAATAGAATACTGAGGAAATAGATGCAGATCATTATTGCCTTAATGATTTATTTCTTGCACATGCAAAGTTGAGTCCAAGTGCCTGTGATACTCTGATGCAGATGTCTGGTACTTATGGGTTTGGTGTTCCAAGTTTCTTTGTCCTTTAGGACACTTCCATTTCCACATGTCTTCCCATGACAGGGGCACACAGGACTGGAAAGCAAGCAAACACTACTTCCTCTTAGATTTCATGGGTTGAAGCAAGTGAAAGAGTCATTTCTAAGTTTAAGTGGGCAGAGTTTGCAAACATGTTTCCAAATTTGATCAGATGTGGGTATCAGTGAATGGTGTAACATCTATCACATGGACATAAAAGAGGGAATCAGCTGAAGATGTCTTCTGAAAATTGGAGGGATTATGATTTCCTTTTGAAGTTGAGGTTCAGTTATAGTTCCTTTTCAAAGCAGGTATATGGAAAAGGTGCTTTAGGAGAAACCTAAGAAAACTTCAGGGAAGGAAGAATTGTAAGAAATGTAAATATTTGGAATATCACATATCTAATTGAAGCGGTAGATATATTTTTGCCTTTTTCTGTATCTCTTCTTCTTATCCCTTAATTTTTTTCACTCTCCATTCATACTCCACATGTTTAGATAATTTTTTCCCTTTGTATCATTTTTCATTTCCATCTTTTAAATATTTATATCTCCAATAATTGATTGGTTGCTATTGGAACAGCTTAGCTGTAGTAACTGACACTTGTCACCTGCAGTGTCATCCTTGTCCTCATCCTGAGGCAATCTTAATGAGTCTTAATGAGCATAAGAACAGACTAATCTCCAAAATGTGGAATTTTGATTATTGTTTTCTTAGATATAGGTTGAAAGTGCAGTGTGCCCCAGGTAGCCATGTGCTCATTAACCTGAAAAAGAAAAAGAGGTCTAATTAGAAAAAAATGCAGCATTGTATTATTCATATTGAGAAACAAGTAAAAGAACTGCAAATTTCAATGGAAATATTGTTTCTTCAAGCTCTTACAGAAGCTATGAAATGACATATTGAGTCTTTCTTTGATGAGCTACTGTTATTTTACACATGATGCTTCAGATACCCCCTTGCTAAGCCAAACTTATGATAGTGCCACATGCCTAATTAACATTCACTTCTTCTAATCCCCCCTCAGAAACTGAAAGTTATCTTAGGAATGACTCACATTCAGAATCTTTTAAAAGGAACCCACATCCTAAAAATTATTTTTCCCTCTACCCAACTTTTGAGAGTCATTCCATGGATCTTCTGGAGTGTTCTCACTTCCTGAATTGGGTCAAAAAATCTGATTTTCTCAAACTGTGGAATTGTTTTGTATATGGCTGATGAGGCTTTAATCTTATCATGACCACTAATATTTTATTGGCTGAGTTAGAGAGGGCTTATGCTTCCTTTCTCTGTTTGATATTCTGATTTTTCATTCAGTGATCATTAATGAAATGGGCCTACTGTAAATATCACTATTAGCCCATTCTTCATGGTTTTGGAACCAACATCTGTGTAGAGCTTCATGAGCTTTCATTTAGTGAAGACAGGAACACACATGCTTTATTATCACGGGGACTTGAGAATCTATTGCTACCATGTGCTAGGAATCATATTTGGTCAGTTAAAAAAATTCTTGCCTGCTGGAATCATGCTTATTTGGAAGTGTCTTATTTGACTCTATTTCTGAATGACTGCTTCTTAATGAACACATGTAGAATTTCACATCCTCTCTACTCCAATGACCATTATAACAAGCAATCATAATTCAAGGTCAAACTCACATGAATTGTGATATAAGTATGCATTTTCTCTCTATTCTGATTCCACCTCTTTTACCTGATTCTTGTTCATCCATATATTCATATGTTAAGCCTCACATCTCTTGAATATTTCTTCGATGTCTTAAAGTAGGTTTGGGTTTTCCCAAATGTCTTTTTATAAAATCCTATAAGTTCCTCTCTGAACATTAATCACATGATTTTTAATATTATATTATCCCACTTCTAGTCCATACAATATGACACAGACTTGTTTCCCAGTGCTCCTCTATGTTAAATACAACTATAAAACCGGGAAATAATTTAACAGGCACACAAAATAGAACTCTGAACTTTGGGAAGTGAAAGGAGAACTTGTTTAAGACCTAAGCATTGGAGGAATAACACAGGAGCAGGGAATCTTATGTCTCCCCAATGAACACAAAAGAATAACCCAGGTCTGACATTTCTTGATCTACAACCTAACAGTAGAATGCAGTATATGTTAGCTCATTTTTCTCCAGTATTGAAAGGGATCCCACGAACAACACTAGGTAAACAAATACTCCTGGCAAGTGCAAAGAATATCAGTTCTATTGTTAAGTAACCTGTGGGAATGTTATCCTTCCAAACCAAGCCTGAGACACTCCTCTTCCCCAACACATGCACACACCAAAATATATCAGGAATTGCAGGAAGAACTGACAAGAGTGTCATTGTTTCAAAAATTGGTGCAGTCTGGGAAACATCTTCAGCACCATGACCCAATGAAGACACCTGGCAGTCTTGCCTGGGAATATTTCTACCATCTCCTCAAACAGCACCAGGAGAAACCAGTGGGAGCCCAATGGCACAAGATAAATGAAGCAGACCAAAACAACACCATAAAGATTCTAAAAATTAAACTATCATTAGAACCACAGCCCACAAATGTAGGCTAAGAACTTTGTGAAAAACCTTAACAGAGTGGCTGTATGCTAAAATACAATGAATAAATAAAGAATTAGGACCCAGACAATCCTGACATAATTGAAAAATGTCTAAGGAAAAATGGAAAATCTCCTCTCTTACTAAGAACCTTGGTAAATCACAACTTAAATGAAAAAGCCAAGTTCAATGACATCAACACCAAAATGAATGAATATGGGAATTATCAAGGAGGGATTTTAAAATAGCCATAAAAATTACATTGACTACATGCTCCCTTGAAACCAATGAAAAAGTAGAATTTGCCACAAAGAAACAGATGTTATATAGGAGAACATATGGAGAAATTAAGAAGTGAAAAATATAATGGCAGAACTAGAAAAGAAAAACCACTTTGAATGGTAGAGTGGAGGGAAAATGAGATAGAATCAATGAACTTGAGGACACATGGGTAGAATTTACCCAATATGAACAATAATGACAAATAAATTGGAAAAAAGAGAGCAGAGTCTCCAGGACCTGTTTAACAATAACACAAGATTCAAAATTCATGCCATCAGAGTCCCAGAATGAGAGAGAAAAAAGAGTGGGTCTGACAATTAATTGAAGTCAAAGTGCCTGAAGTCTCCAAATTTAGTGAAAGACACAAACTTACAGATTAAAGAACTGAGTGAAGTTCAATCAGGATAAATCATAAAATCCACACTAAGGACAAATAAAAAATCTTGAAAGCAATGTAAAGCAAAAAGAGTGGATGTTTCTTCTGAAACCATGGTAACCAGAAGTAAGCATATTTTTGAAGTGATGAAAGAATATTTTTTCAACAGCTAATTTTACAAGTGACTTTATCCCTCAGAAATGAAAAGGAAGAAAGACTTTTAGATGAAAGAAAACTAAAGCTGTTTGTCACTGTCAGACCCACTCTTAAAGACTGGCTAAAAGAAAATTTTCAAACAGAATGGAAATGATAAAAGAGAGAATTTTGTAGAATAAGGAAGGAAGAACAATAGATAGAATAGGTATAGTGTTAATACAATAGAGTAACTTTTCCTCAAAAGTTTTATAAATAATAATTAATGATTGAAAAAAATATAAAAAATATAAAACCATCTGATATATGAGTCAATGATATATAAAACTTGGGGTAGTAAAGTAACTTAAGTGGAAGTAAATTTTACATATAACATAGATCTAACATAGCAATCATTATTTTCAATATAAATGGTCTAAATATGCCAATTAAAAAGAGAAATTGTCAGAATGGATAATAAAACAACAAGTTGTTTAAAAGAAACTCAGTTAAAATTAAATGACAATGATAAGTTGCATTTAAAAAGATGGAGAAAAATATTTCATTTAACTATTTAAAAAAGAAACAAGAATGCATATATTAATATTTGATAAAATAGATTTCAAGGCAAATAAAGCTAGTAAAGACAAAGGTATTATATAGTGATAAAATGGTCAACCTATACAGAAAACCTAACTATCCTAAAAGTTTATATGCCAAACAACAGAGCCTCAATACACAATTGGCATAAACTGGCACCACTGGAAGTTAATATAGACAAAACTACATTTACTGTTGAGGACTTATCATTTTTAACCCCAGCAATTGGATTGAACTACTAGCAGAAAATCAAAAAAGGATATAAAAAATCTGAGCACCTCAATCAAAAAAAGAATCTAATTGAAATTTATTGAACATTCCACCCAACAACAGAATTCACATAATTCTCAACACCATTCAACATTCAGAAAATAGACCATTACCTGGGTCATAAAACAAAGATCAAAAATTTTAAAATACTTCAAATAATTCAGAGTGTGTGCTGTGATAATAATGGAATCAAACTGGACATCAATAATGGAAAGATGGAGGATAAACTTTAAACATGTGGAAATTTCTAAAGAATACAAGGACCAAAGAGGAAATTTCAAAAATAATTCTGTGATAATAAAACTCTCAATGCAGAATTTAAAACCCAACTAAAGTTTCATTTGGAAGTGAGGACAAAGAAAGGCATTTTGAAATACATAGTCTAACTTTTTATAATCCCTACTGAAATAAATTGTTATGGAAATATTTCAGGATGAAAGAAATCAAACCCAGAGGAAATGAGTGGCATACAAGAAAGCAATTGTGATCAATGAAATTTGTATTTTGAGAAGAATTTTAAAGATATAACTATAAGAATAGAAACAAAAAAAATAATAGGAATACAAACTAGTTTGATGTGCAAAAAGAAAATGTGGAAAACATTGATTAATTATGGAAACTTGAAGAATTTTTTTCCAGCTTCTTTTATAAACCTCACTTGTTATAGTGAAGAGTTCGCTTTGTTTTTGGTTCCAAAGTATAAATACACAAGGACCAAGTGTTTGGGGTAAAAATAATAGTAATAAAGTTTTGGAAGATGGAAAACAGAAGCATAATCCGTATTTGATTTACTCTACCTAAAGCAGCGGACTATTAAGTTGTGAATGAGGGAAGTTTAGACACATGTTTAATTATGCTGGAAAACCCCTCCAAAAGATATAAATTGGATTTACAAGTGCCTTTGAGCATGAGGTTCAAATATATCTGTCAACAGAAAGCTTGGCTGAAAGTCTGAATGGAAAATTTAGACCCCAGATCTTCTTATCCACTACGTGCAGCTAGGCAACTCTTTCATCCGTATCAAGCAAAGTAATAGACGTTTCCTTTAAGGAGATGCTGAACCCAGAAAAGTTCCTGTACTTAGGAAATTTAGAATAGCAGCAGCAGTAAATTAAAACAAAACAAAACAAATAAAACTGTACCAGACAGTGTGGCACAAGCAAAGATGGGTTTATTCATTGCCACCTTTGAAGAAGTGAGTGAGTAGATGTCAACTCTGATGAAACAAAGGACAGTGAGCTTTTTATGGATTGGGGGTGGATTAAGTTGTGAAGCATGGGAAAATAGGAAAAGGGAATGATGACCAGGAAGGGTGAGTCATTTACTGAGGTTGCAATTAGGATCACTTGGTTCTCAATGGTTTCCTTTGAGGTTTTAGGGGCCATCAGGTGTCCATAAGGACCAGGAGAAAGGAAGAGGGAAGATAAAATATCTAGTTAGTGGCTTAAACAGTATCGCCTGTGAAATTATCTAATGCTCACTCTACTGTCTGTAACTGGGAAGCAATGGGCTATAAGAGACTGAACTGCATCTGTCTCTAATGTCCAACAGACTCACATTTCAACTTTCACTCCTAAAAAAAAAAGCTGGGAAAATTTCATTAATCTTTTTTTTAATTTAATATAAATTTATAGCAAAAATGTGAAAGTAACCTGAACTTTAGAAACGCAGCTGGAACAACTGGCAGTGATGAGAGAAAATATTAATTT
>JAQZBX010058178.1:0-17790 GCA_029593785.1 Cabassous unicinctus
CAAGGAAATAGACAAAAACCCAGAAGATTGTAGTTGTCAAAATATTTCCAATGGCTAATTTTTTAACAGCATGGTGATCGGTAGCTTCTATTTTAAACAACTTTTTCCTTGACCATTTCTTATTTTGTTATATTATACCTGCCGTACCTTTCCAAAGTTATGTAATTTCAAAGGGAACTTGTGAAAGGGAGACAGAAAATGGCAGCAGAGTAAGGCGCTCCAAGCACCAACTCCTCCTACAGGGCAGTTAATAATCACTTAGAGTTATCTAAATCACTTGTTTGGGGGCCCTGGGGGAGCAGAAGAGCTTTCTGCAACATCCTTGAACGAATGGAAGAGGAGACTACCATCTGCAGTGAAGATTAGTGAGTAGAGAAACCCACACTGTGGAAGCCTGTGCCCATCCACCACTGGCTGGGAGAGAAACCTTCGGAGATATTTCATGGCTGGAGTCAGAAGTGCCATTTCTCAAAAAAAAAAAGAGGGAGAAAGTGATGGTTGGACACTGACTTCAGCCACTGATTAATAAATTTGGCTAGCTAAACTATATTCCTAAGAACAGCTAAAGATTGAAATTGACCAAGTCAAAAAGAGGCCTGTAGCTGCCATTTTAACTCTACCCCTAGCATGAGGGGAATCAGAGCTGACTGAAAATCAGAATGAGAGTAGGGAAAGGCTTCTTTCCCCCCAGATCAGACTGCAGCCCTAGCCTTGGCTCCAGCCCCATGTTTAGCAGTGAAGAAGCTAGGGAGACCGGAACCACCTGCTCTGGATAACTGCAGGTGCTTTGACCCAGCACAGATTGAATACTTGGACACCTGGGGCATCCAATAGGCTAGGAGTGGAGCTTGTTTCCTCAGCCTTTCTGGGCAACTGCAGGCACATTCAAACCACATAAACTGATTTGTTGAGTGCATTTGATTCTATCTCCACCCCTTCCCCCCTATAGAATAGGAGAGGGCTGTGTTTCCTCAGCCTCTATGGAATATTGCAGACACTTTCAGCCCACACAGACTGAACTGTTGGGGATCAGTGTTTCCATTCCCACTCCCAAAAGGGCAGAAGGGGTGAGCTTGAAGACATTGCCTCTGAAAGTGAACATATAAAGGAATAGATTAAGAGAAGAATGGTAAAATTGAATGGGGTCTTAGGGAATTAAATGACAGCAAGAGATATGCAAACATATATGTAATGGGAGTCCCAGAAGGAGAAGAGAAGGGAAAAGGGACAGAAGAAATATTTGAAGAAATAATGGTAGAAAATTTCCAAACCCTGTTTAAGGACGTAGATATCCATGTCAAAGAAGCAAAACATACTCCCATCTGAAGAAATCCGAATAGACCAACTCTGAGACACATATGAATCGGAATGTCAAATGGCAAAGATGAAGGGAGAATTCTGAGAGCAGCAAGAGAAAAGTGATGCATAACATATAAGGGATACCCAATAAGATTAAGTGCCTATTTCCTATCAGGAACCGTGGAGGCAAGAAGGCAGTGATATGATATATTTAAGATACTGCAAGAGAAAAACTATGAGCCAAGAATCTTATGTACATCATGGCAGACTTTCAAGAATGAGGGTGAGTTTACAATATTCACAGACAAGCAGAAACTGAGAGAGTTTATAACAGAGAGACTAGGTTTGCAGGAAATACTAAATAGAGTCCTGCAGCCTGAAAAGAAAAGACAGGAGAGAAAGGCTTGGAAGAAAGTCTAAAATGAAATTATATCAGTAAATGTAACTAAAAGTGTAGCAAGAGTGGTAAAAATAAAATATGACCTATAAAACCCAAAGGTCAAAATGGGGGAAATAAGAACTGCCTTTACAGTAATAACATTGAATGTTAATGAATTAAACTCCCCAATCAAAAGACACAGACTGGCAAAATGGATAAGAAAATATGAGCCAATTATATGCTGTCTACAAGAGACTGACCTTAGACACAAGGATACCAATAGATTAAAAGTCAGCAACTGGAAAAAGATATTCCATACATGCAGTAACCAAAAAGTAAAAAAAGAACAACAACAAAAACCTGGAATAGCTATATTCCATATGAAATATACTTTAAAAGCAAAACCATTATTAGAGACAAGGCAGGACATTATGTACTAATAAAAGGGACCATTCACCAGGAAGAAATAACAGTCATAAATGTTTATGCACCTAGCAAGAATGCCCCAATATACATGAGGCAAACACTGGCAAAACTGAAGGGAGAAATAGATATCTACAATAATAGTTGGAGACTTCAATACACCACTCTCTGCATTGGACAACATATATGGGCAGAGGATCAATAAAGAAAACAAACAGAGAGCTAGAATAATATGGTAAATGGACTAAACCTAATAGACATCTACAGAACATTGCACCCTAAAACAGCAGGATATACATTCTTTTCAGGTGCTCATGGATCTTTCTCTAGGATAGACCACATGTTGGTCTACAAAGCAGATCTTAATAAATTCAACAAGATCAAAATTATACCAAGTACTTTCTCTGACTCTAATGGAATAAAATTGGAAATTAACAAGATTCAGAAAAAGGGAAAATTCATAAATATATGAAGATTAAACAACACATTGTTAAATAATGAGTGGGCAAAGATGAAATTTTAAGAGAAATCAAAAATATCTCAAGACAAATGAAAACATGAATGCAACATATCAGAACCTATGGGATGCAGTGAAGACAGTGCTGAGAGGGAAATTTATAGTCCTCAATGCTTACATTAAAAAAGAATAAAAAGCTAAAATTAATGACGTAACTGCACAGCTGGAGGAACAAGAAAAAGAACAGCAAATTAATCTCAAAGCATGCAGAGGAATGAAGTAACAAAAATAAGAGCAGAAATAAGTGAAATTGAGAACAACCGCAACAAAAAACAATGGAGAGAATTTAAAAAATCAAAAGTTCGTTCTTCGAGAAGATTAACAAAATCAACGAACTCTTAGCTAGAATGACAAAGATAAAAGGAGAGAAGATGCGAAAAATAAATTTAAAAATGAAAATGGAGATGTTTCTAATGGATCCACAAAAATAAAAGTGATCAGAAGAGGATACTATGAGTAACTGAATGTCAAAAACTAGACAATATAGATGAAATGGAAAAATTCCTAGATATGTACAAACAACCTACACTGACCCTAGAAGAAATAGAAGACCTCAACAAACAAATCACAAGTAAAGAGAGTGAAACAGTCATCAAACAATGCCGCAAAATGAAAAGCCCAGGACCAGATGGTTCCACAATTGAGTTCTACCAAGCAAGATTTAATACCAATTGTATTCAAGCTCTAACAAAAAATTGAATGAGAATGACCGCTACCAAACTCATTCAATGATGCCAATATCACACTAATTCTAAAGCCAGATAAAGATATTACAAAAAAAGAAAATTATAGACACATCTCTGTAATTAATATGGATTCAAAAATCCTCAACAAAATACTTGCTAATTGAATGCAAGAACACATTAAAAGAATTATTCATCATGATCAAGGGGATTTTACACCAGGCATGCAAAGGTGATTCAACACTAGAAAATCAATCAGTGTAATATACCACATAAAAAAATCAAAGAAAAAAATCTTAGAAATGATGAAAACACATCATATAGTTTGTAAGTACCAGAGCTATTATATGGATATGACAATGGTTGAAAGGGTAAGTCTAACATCATATGTATTACTAGAAGGAACACTAAAAAAAATGTAACATGGCACTGTATAACATAGTGAAACATATAAAACATGAATATTGCATATATCAGATGGTTTTTGCAGAATATGAATACAAATAAACTAGAGTGATGGAAAGAGGATCACAGCTACGTATAGCAGGGGAATCAAAGAGAGATCAAGAGATGATGAGTTTTTTTGTTTATTGATTATTATCATTGGAATAATGAAAATGCTCAAAAGATGATTGAAGCAATGAATACACAGCTGTGTGTTTATACCAAATGCCACTGATTGAGTTCTATGAATGGATTTATGCTTTAATAATATGTATAAATAAAATTGGTTTGTTTAAAAATATGTTGAGTGAAAGAAGCCATGCACAAAGTAGTACATATTATATGATTTCATTTATATAAAATGTAAATATAAATAAATCTAGAGGGACAGAAATACATTATTGGTTATGTAGGGCCTGGGAAAGATAGAAGGGTTGAGAGGTGATGTTAAGAATTATAGGGTTTTTCTTTTTGTAGTAATGAATATGTTCTAAAATTGATTGTAGTGATAAATGCACAACTCTGTGATTTTACTAAAAGCCATTGAGGGTATACTTTGGATGGAGTTCATGGTATGTAAATATATCTCAGTAAACAGGCTGTTTAAAAAAGGAGCATACAAGCTGAGCAAGCAATGATGGCATGATTTAAAATGTTACCTTGTTTCAACCACTGCCTGCTTCGAGGTGGGCCAGACAGGAGGGGAGCTGCTGGGATCACTCAGTCTAAGCAGGGTCTGGAGGGAAAAAAAAGAGCAAGGCTGTGTGGAATTTAATAATGGTAGAATGTAATGCTATTACCTGAAATGCCATCCAATGTATAATAATTTTTTTTCAACAAAAGTCACACTTCAACCAAAACATAATATCACTTATTCAAACAAAAACAAAAAAACAATGGAACAAATGTTTGTATATGATAACATCATTTCTGGAGTCACACCAGACTTAATGATTTTATTTTGGGGTGTGGCCTGGGGAAGAGAAGAGCAGGATTGCCAGTGTGACATCTCTATGGAGGAGTGTGTCATATGAGATTTCATTATTTAGAGATTTTCATTGCACTTATTTCTTTACATGGATTACTGATATCTAAAGTAGTCACTTAAATATAATTAGTTCATATGTTTAAATAAAAGAAAAATGTTGCTAAAATTTAATTTTGCATTTTAAGGGTACCATTGTTTGCATATTCCTACATTTGTAAACTATGTTCTTTTGCTATCTATCTTTTTTTAATATAGGCATTTTTAAACATCTATTGTGTAAAGCACACACTGGGTTTTTGTGAATATTTATTTATCATCAGAAAGAAAGCATGTTAGAGAAACCTGCTTTAGCCCATGTTTCTTTGTTTGTTTTTGTTTTATCCCTCCTTGATGCAGAACATTTGAGAGTGAATTTCAGTTTCCATTTTCCTCCCACTTTAAGGGGCAGGCATTTACTCTTCAAACCTTGAAGTCAGCTCCACTACCCGCTGGAGGGCAGGTTGGCTGTGAGCCCTGGGCATGGCCTGTGGCAGGACACAGCTCCCAGGTAATTCCAGGCCACTTGTTTCAATCTGTGCCACTTGGTGTTTCCCTGGTATGCAATGAGAGGGGAACCCCTTCTTGGTCAGGGTCTGGTGGAGACTCATTCACAGACTCTGAGTGATTGAACTGGAAATTGGGACTCACCTGTGCCAGGTCCTCAACCCTACACTTAGCCTGAGCCTATCTCTACAGAACCTGCAGCTGCTTTCTCAGCCTCTCAATAGAATGAGGCTTAGAGCCATGGCCTGTGGGCCCAGGTTTTTTTTTTTTTTAATGTATCTTTAAAAAAGATATTTAGATTACATAAATGTTACATAAAATATAGGGGATTCACATATGCCCTGCTCCTCACACCTCCCACATTTTCCCACATTAACAACATCCTTCTTTAGTGTGGTACATTCTTTATAATTGATGAAATTTGCCTCACTTCCTTCTCTTCTCAGCCAGTGTGAGAAACTAAAGCTGCTCCCACTGCCATGATCTGCAGCACAGTAATAATCATCTTTGTCCTCTGACTGCAGTCCAAAGATGAGCAAAAGCCCTGCATTGGCTGAGACATATTTTCTTTCTAACATATATATATATTTTATTTTTTAAAAGATACATAGATTACATAACTGTTACACAAAAATTACACAAAAATTATAGGGATTCCCATATGCCTCACTCTACACACCTCCCACACCCTCCCACATAAACAACACCCTTCATTAGTGTGACACATTCACTGCAATTGATAAACATATGCTTGGATATTGCCACTGACCATAGACCATAATTCACATTGTAGTTTACACTCTCTCCCACACAATTCTGCATGTTATGGGTAGATATAAAGTGGCCTATATCTGTCACTGCAGTGTCATTCAGGATGATTCCCAAGTCCCAAAAAAGCCCCTGTATTATACCTGTTTTTCCCTCTCCCTGCCCCCAGAGCCTCCAATGGCCACTACCTCTACATCAGTGTAATTTCATCCATTTCTAGAATTGCAATAATCTATAGTAGAATACCTGTAAGTCCACTCTAGTCAATAGTTCATTCCCCAATCCTGAGGATTCTGGGATGGTGATATCTACTCCTTTCATTGACAGGAGACTTCAATCCCATACAGCCAATGGATGGAACTCTCTTTCTTGCAGTTTTAGGCTCTCTTGTTTCCTTGGTATGGTGGTTGTCACTCCTCACCTCCTTGTTAGATGTCCTGGGTGAGTCCAATGCACTGGAGAGTAGGTGTTGCAACTCTGCTGAGGCTCAGGGCCCAGCTGGCGCATGGACAGCCCAAACATTCCAGTCTCTTGTACGTACACCTACAAACTCCAGCACCAAATATAGGTTTAAATAGAAGGGACAGATGAGCCATGTTTAGGGAATCCATAACTGAGTCCAACTCTCTCACTCTTAGGGGCACAAACCCCAAAGTAGGGCCCACTATCAAGGCACCAAACTCCAGAGATGCCTGCCCTGACCATAGGACCTGGGTGTCTCCTGAGCCCTCAGGAGCCCCACTATTTGGGGTGGTATCCACTTTGGCAGTCTATGAGATCCTGCTGAGATGTGCATAAGTGTTACCTCTGGGATGACCTCCCAGGAGTCTTTGGATCCAGAGAAGTGGCTGGGGAATCCAGAGCCCTGGTGCTTTATTGAGTCTGTCTGATAATATAGGAGATACCTGGGAGTGCTCCCTGGTTCTGCTGGAACTGGTATATCCTATATTCACCAACACTGAGGCTGCTGCTCAGGTGCAGGTGAGTCTCAAGGTTGTTCCCAGGGATGCAGAGAAGGAGGACTGTGGAGTCAGCACAGACTGGGAGAGGGACCCTACAAATAAAGACATTCATGGGTGCTGGGGCAGGGGCATAGGTGACGTTTCTAAGGGTCTGAGCCAGAAAGCATGACATAGGTTTAGCTCTTGCACCAGGTCCAAGGTCTGACCACACCTGCACAGTAAGAGAGAAGCATGAGGATGAGAGGAGCCCAGGCCATGGTGGACACAGCCCCTGAGCCCCACAGTGGAGCTGGGCTGTCCCAGGCCTCCTTTTCTCTCTCACCCTCTGCTAGAAGGGGGGCTGATCATGCAAATTTTCTTCCATCCACTGATTGTCCAGGCCCTACCTAAGCTCCAATGCTGAAGCTCAGCCCACATTAGACCCAGGAGGATGAAGTCTTTTTTGCCCCTTGAGAGATCCCTTGGAGATATACACCAAGGTCCTTGCTTAGGGGACTCTGCTAGGCCCAAGAGAATGCAGCTGCTAAGTCCTCATCTGTGAGCACAGAGACCAGTCCCCAGTTTTGCCCCTTTGAATGAATGGCATTTCCTTACCCACAGTGCAGTAAACATGGGCAGTCCCACAGTGCCCGCTTATGGTCACCATTGTTGAATGTCCTCAGAGCCCAGGGGCTCATTTCCCCCTCACCAGGGCACTGTCTTTGTCTGAATAAGGGTGGTCTGACTCAGACCTTTTGTGATTCTGAAACATTGCACTTCATTAATAAAGTTTCTCACTCCCAGAAGACCTCTTTCATTTCAAACATGTGCACAAACTACAACTTAAGGTATTACCATGTCCTGAGAAGTTTTTGGAAAAAGCTAATACTCATATTTTCCTTCAGATCAGGCACCATACTTGGGGTCTGCTGGGCTGGTTTGAAAGCAGTGGTGGCCTCTTCATGGGAACTGTATAAATGGGTATTTTCCAGGAAGGAAAATTGCTCAGAAGGTTATTCAAAAGATGGCAACTCAGCAATTGTTCAAAAAGATAAACAAAACTTTTAGAATTTAGCTAGGATTTTAATTCACTTTAGTGATTTGGGAGAAATTAACAGCTCTGCTAGACCTAATATTTACAACCAAATAGTATAACAATGTTCTCTATTGTATGAAGTCAGCCTTTATTTCAATAAGTAAAATTTGTGATTTTATTCATATTTGTACATTTCAAGTCAGGATTTCATCTTAGGTGTCACATGATATATTCTTATTGTAAACAGGATTTTTTCTGTCTGTGCTGCCTGATGGTTATTTTACATCTCATAGATATTGAAGTATATGTTTTAAGTCACACTGTACTTGCAGAGTTGTTTACTACTTGGGCAGGTGAAGGTGGAAATCATCACATGTCACCACACCCACCAGTCACCTACTTGAGTTCTCCATGTGGTTCCCAAAGGCTGAGACTCATTAGGGCTTTTTCATCAATATGCTAGGACACACTCTAACTCAGGTGTCCTCTCTTTATGGTATTTAGGGAGAACTTTCATTGAGCATGGGCCCCACAGGCCTACATGTCATGGCTTATCCATTCTTAGGACCAAATCACAGTCACCAATATTAACTGGCCCAGCACCTAAGGCCTTATCAGTGACCACGGGAACCTCCACCCAGAGCAGAGTATGGGGTTTCTCACCCATGAGCACCCACTGCACAGAATTGGCCCATGTTAATCCTTGTACTCTCCAAAGGCCTATATTTCCTGTTTTGATCCATACTTAATACCAAGTCACACAGTCACCAGCATCACCTGCTTCTTCTATTCCAGGTGAAGCCTGATGCTCAGCCTCAGTGTGACAAGGTGAAGGCCTGTCCTGGTGGAGGGATCAGACATGAAATAAATATTCCCAGCTCCAAAGCCACCTGGATGTTCAGGGCAATTGAAAACAGGGAGCACATTGAGACTCTGGACATTTTAGAATGGTAATTTGCAGCCAGTAATACTTTCAGTATTTTCTGTATTAAAAACCAAGTTGCGGGGATGTGGCTCAAGTAGTTGAGCACCTGCTTCTCGCATGGGACATCCTGGGTTCAGTTCCTGGAGCCTCCTAATAACTAAATAATGAACAAAAAGCAAAGAAATGAAAAAACCAACTCAGGGTACCTGATATGGCTCAGTGGTTGAGTGTCGGCTTCCCACATACAAGGTCCTGGGTTCAATCCCCAGCCCCAGTGCCTCCAAAAAATAAAAAATAAAAATACCCAAGGGGTAGGATGACTTTGATAGGAATAACCTTCTTTCATTTCACTTCATGCTCACTTTATGAACAAAAGGTCACTATTATGGTAACTGAGCTGTTAAATTTTTCCAAAAGGACATCTTTAAGGTGCAATTCCTTTTATCATGAAAGTAAAACTTTTTTCTCTTCTCTCCATGTTATGTTCTAATCTTAAATTTCAATAAATGACATGTTTCATTGAGTTGATAAGGGGTGGGACTGTGTAATTTTCAATTTATAGAGGCATAAGCTCTTGTATCCTATCAGATTTGCTAGGTGTTAAAATCTTCCTGTCAGAATTGAGGTGAAACTTCCTTGTAGCCCCTGGACTCCATTTAGACCCTCTCAGCTAGGGGATGAAAAAATCCACAATTTCTAGCCCCTGCAGCCACAGGTTTATGTTTTGTTTGCTTCCCAACCCACATCCCTGCTACAGAACTTTAATCTTTTTAAAGTTGTTTTAACATTTAAAAAGAACTTTAAAAAGAACATTTAATATTTCCCAGAATTCCACTGGCCAAGACCAGGGCCTAGTGCTGGCTTCACTGCTGTGGGCTCTGTGGGGAAGGCAGGGTGTCATCCCTGAGGGCTGGCTTGGTCTCTCTGAGGAAGGGAGGTGGCCCCAAATCACTCAGTGGACATGAGTTTTCATTGTAACTGCTGTCTGGATTCCACAGAACCTTAGGGGCCCAAGAGCTAAGCAGAAAATTATCCTCAGATTCTCTTTGTAGTGGGACTGTATTGGTTTGAGGATTCTTTCTTAAGTCTTCATATTTATTTGATGAAAATCCAGGAGATAATTTCCAAATGGAGATTTGTTTAGAATAGTAAGAGTAAATGTACTTTAACATCAACAATATAAGTATCACAGGCAAGCCAGTTTGGGGCCTGGGGCTTCTGTCCCCATGTCCTCATCTCCAGTGTCACTGTGAGAAGCACTGTTGTGCCAGATCAATAATAATAGGCAGCTTCATCCTCAGGCTGGAGCCCAGAGATGAGCAAAATCCCTGCATTGGCTGAGGCATCTTTGGCTCCAGAGAAGCGGCTGGGGAACACGGAGACCTGGTGCTTGACTGAGTCTGTGTAGTAGTTCAGGAGATATTGGGTAGGGCTCCCTAGCTTCTGCTGGAACCAGGTAAACTGGTATTTACCAACACTGATATCACTGCTCAGGGTGCAGGTGAGTCTGTTAGACATTCCCAGGGATGCAGAAAGGGAGGATGGCTGAGTCAGCACAGGCTGGGAGAGGGAGCCTGCAGACACAGACAAACCTGGATAATGGGGCAGGAACTAGGGTGAGCCTCCAGGATACTGGCAGCCACTGGGACTAACTCAATTAGAGGGGGCTGTCCTGAGGACCTGTGGGTTGTCCCCACCTGAGCAGTGAGAGAGGAGCAGGAGGAGGAGAGGAGTCCAGGCCATGGTGGACACAGCCCTGAGGCCCTGAGCTGGGACTGGGCTGTCCCAGGCCTCCCTTATCTTCTCCACTGCCCTGAAAGAGGAGGGGATCTCCATACAAATTTATTTCCTCTGCTAATTCTCTCTGTTCCATCTTGACCACCAGTTAAAACCTGAGTTTCTTTCTTTACACAGAGGAGCCTGATGAGTAAAAGTCAGTTTTCCCCTTGAAAGGGCAGGGAGGAAGCAGCTGCTGGGACCTTACACAGAACTGTGAGCAGGAGACTCTGCCCAGCCCAGAGAGGAAATGGCTGCTGAGTCCCCTTCAGCAAACACAGGCCCCCACGCCCCAGCCCTGAGAGTTTGGAAGATGACACAGGAGTGACCATCCCCTGTGTTTCCTGGGAAGACCCAGAGCACCCCCTACTGCTCACTGCTCAAACTCCAGTTCTCAGTGGAAATAAAGTTAGGTTCTTAGGCCAGAGAGCCTGGTCACTGCCCCTCCAAAAACATTCACTGGGCATGTCCAGTCTGTGTCTCAGGGAAACTGATATTAATAAATTGCATTCTTCAAGGAGGAATCCCAGGACTACCAGGAAAAAGAGATGAGGAACTTCTGACCACCACACAGTGTGGCAGAGGCTGCAATGATGTGAGAATGCAGAGCACACTGGGAAGACAGACCAGAGCAGCCCATTCAACAGAGGAAATGGGCCAGAGGCAACTGGTTACCCGAGACTGATTGGAGAGTGGGGTCCTGCACAGGACAAGCAGAGCTCACCATGTTCCTAGAAGAGGTACAGGAAACTTCATAGATGTAGCAGTAGTGCAAAAACTCAGAGACATAAATAGCTGGGTTTGGGGGATGGCAAAACTTCTCTCATATCTGAGACTCTTTCCTGGGTTATTTGTTGCCAGGACACACAGTGTGTCTCTATGTTGCTGCTATTTCTGCTGTGGTGATGATTCCTGGGACCCCAATACCAAAAATGGATGAGTCAGTACAGCAAGTCATGTGACCCTGGAATGTCACCAAGATGCTGACTTCTCAGGGCACCTGGGAAAATTCACCCATCCATTCCAGGAATATTTAAGATGAGAATGTCCAAGACAACAGTGTGCCAGGCATAAGGATTTAGAATATGGAAAAAGGGAAAGCCTCTGTGGTAAAGCAGGGGACAGAGAGGACAGATGGGGTTGGGATGTGCCCAGAAGTACACTAGGCTTTGCCAACTAAACATATAAATGAACTTCTTTTTTTTTTTTAAAGATTTATTTATTTGTTTGTTTATCCCCACCTTGCTGCTTGTGTTTGCTGTGTCCATTTGCTGTGTGTGTTTTTTTTTCTGTGTTTGCTTATCTCCCCCTTGCTGTGAGGTCTTGCTGCATCAGCCCACTGTGCCACGTGGGCTGGCCTGCTCTCACAAGGAGGCCCTGGGAAGCGAACCCGGGGCCTCCCATATGGTAAACGGGAGCTCTATCGATTGAGCCACACTCGCTTCCCTAAATGAACTTCATTATTCACCTTAGTGCTCTCCTGGAAGGGAATTCATTCCAGTGCCTTTGGACCAGGAATTCCAGACCCCCAGGCTCCCTCTCCCATCCCCTACCTTTCCTTACCAATCTTGAGGGGCTTTTTCAATGCCATGTTTTCTAAGGAGCTCTAAGTATTGTGATTTTCATTTCTTTAGTCTTTTCTCATAAAGGTCAAGATGGATTTTTCTCCTATGAGGTAGATCAAAATATGACCTTATCTTCTATTTAACTGGGTACCAGAGGGACAACCATAGGAGTCCAGGGATCCTCTGCTGAAAGACGGAGTCCTGGGTGAGCACTGTGCACCCTCCAGCTCTTGACAAAGACCTTGCATCATCTGAAATTCACCACAAGTGGAGGAGTAATTTGATGTGAAGACCCTCCTGCTCTTTCAAGATCATCCTCACATCATTGAACAAAAGGTCACTACTGTGGTAATAGCTGTTAAACTTTAACTCCAGGACTTTTTAATGTGCCATTGCTTTTACCATGAAAGTAAACCTTATTGCTCTTATTTCCATGTTATATTTTAATCTTCAATTTCAGTCAATAACATGCTTCCTCAAGTTGGATAAAGGAGGGCATGTGTAGTTGGCATTTATAAAGGTGGAAGCTTTGGCATCCTATAAGCATTACCAGATGCTAAAACCTTCCTTTCAAAATTGAGGTGTAACCTCCTGTAGCCCATAGACTCCATTTAGACCCTCTCAGCTGGTGCATGACAAATTCTACCATTTCCAGCCCGGCAGCTACAGTTTTTTCTTTTGTTTGCCTCCCAGCCTCAATCCCCGAAAATGAATTTTTAGTCTTACTTTTACATTTCCCAGAATTCTACTGCCTTTGGCCAGGGCCTGATGCTGGCTTCACTGTGTGTGGTGGCGAAGGCAGGGTTTGGTCCCTGGGGCTGACTTAGAGGGTCTGAGTGGGGAAGTAAGCCCACCTTACTGAGCGGACATGACTTTTCCTCATAGGCTGCTGCCTCGATTCCACAGAACCTCAGGGCCTCGTGGAGATTAGCACCAAATTCCTCTCAGATTCTGGCTATAGTGTGACTGCTGCTTTGAGGACTCTTTCTTAAGTTTATACATTTATTTCATGAAAACTGGGGAGAAAATTTCTAAATGGAGGATTTTAAAATAATTTCTATAAAAGTGAATGTAGTTTAATGTCAATGAAACAGCAGTCATAGGGCAGTCCCTGTGGCACCCAGGATATTTGTCCTGGTGTCCACATCCCCACCTGACTGTGTCACTGTGAGAAACAATGTCCCATATTCCATAGTAATAGGCAACCTTGTCCCGGGAAAGGAACCCAGAGATGTGCAAAAGCCCTGCATTGGCTGAGCCATCTTTGGCTCCAGAGAAGTGTCTAATGACCCCAGAGCCCTTGTGTTTATATAACAGTGACTTGTGTTTCAGTAGAAACCTGGGAATGCTGCCTGGCTTCTGTTGGTATCAGGATATACTTTGGTCACCAACTTTTATGTCACTGCTCAGGGTGCACTTGAGTACCACAGATGACCCCAGAGATGGAGAGTCAGAAAGTGGCTGAGTCAGAACAGCCTGGGAGAGGGAACCTGCAAGCACAGACATGCATAGGTGCTGTGGCAGAGTACTGGTTTAATGGGGGCTGATCCAGAAGAGCTGATGTAGTAGGGGGCTGCCTACATCTCTGAGGCCTGGCCCTACATGTGCAGGGAGAGAGGAGCATGAGGAGGAGAGGAGTCCAGGCCATGGTGAGCACAGCCCCTGAGGACTGCTGTGGAGCTGGGCTGTCACTGTCCTCTCTTATCCTCTCCAGTGGCCTCACAGAGTAGAGGATGCTCATGCAAATGTGCTACCCCCAATGTGCACTAATGGGGTATAGGGCTTGGGAAGTGATTTGCCTAATGGGCAGGGATTGGGAGGAGGCAGGGACCAAACACAGAAAGGACACAGCTGCTGAGCTGACCTCAGGAAGCCTGGGACCAACTCCTTCTGCATTCCCCCACCCAGATTTAGAGTCCCTGAGGGACTTTTCCATCTTTTAACCAGATTTATGGGCCCCCAAGACAACTTCTCTAGATACCCCTGGCAAACCACATGTAAAATGTCAGTCTCCTGCAAAGAGCAATGGTCTTTGGCATTTCCTCTATACACTGTGGTCCCACAGGTTCCCAGGCATTTGAGAGCCAAGCACCAGGTTCAGCTGAATATTAATAGGATGAATGGAATTTCCATGCCTTTGTGGGAATTGTGTTTGCAAAAGTAAAGTACCACAAGGAATAAAGAAGACAGTGAATGTAAAATTGCAGCACCCTGCTTGGCCTCAGACATTCACAGCACATGGGGAATTTAGGGAAATGTACTTAGAGGGAACACCCTTCAAATTCACTCTGGAGGGAAGCGATGGAATGGAGAATTCAAGGCAAAAAGAGAGGGAGGTACATTGTAGGAAGGGAAAGAGCTAAGACGTTCCAGAGCAGAAAATAGGAGGTTTCAGGATGGCTGAACCTGGGGGCAGAGGCTGCAAATGGGGGAGGAAAGGGGAGGCAGAGCCCTGAGGACATGGCTGGGTTTATGGCTCCAAAGAGGAGGTTGGATGGGGAACAACAAGGAAGAGGCATTTGAAAGATGTTTAAGAGCCATACTTAGAGAGACACTCAGGGTGGTGAGAATAAGAAGAAAGTACCTGAAGGCCTCAGCTACTCAGATCCAGAAAGCACTGAGCAGAGACAAAAATCTAATGGCCAAGCTCTTAGCTGACCTATCAGGGACAGTCCCAGAGCCCTCCCTGCTGCCCAGGCCTGTGCCATCCTGTCTGTGATGACTTGTTAGGAACCCAGTAGAGAGAGCATCTTGCAGCCTCACCAGTGCCCAAGAACTGTCCCCTCCCAGCCCAAGGGCAGAGCCCAGGGACATGCTTCTGTGGAGGAACCTCATTCCTCAGGCAGTCTGTGGTTTTCCACCCTGGGCATCTCAGTAGCTATTGCCCCCTGCACACTCTGCTCTAAAGTGAACTCAGAGGGGTAAGTGTCAAATACAAATCCTTTTGTCTAAACCAGGAATCACAGAGCAGGGACAATTCCCTGGATTCACCTCCCATTTTCAGATGGCCAGACCTGCTCTTACTGCTTGATTCTCACTTCATTCTCACTAAATTCTCACATATACACCCATATCTCTGGAATGTCCTGCAGGAGCCTGGAGACAGGGGTTGGGTTAAGATGCTGGGATGAAGCCACATTCTCTTGAGTCTAAATGGTCTTACACTTACCCAAAATTAATACTTTCTTTTACTATTTGATATTTAGGCCTATGTTTTCTGATTTTTTTTCTCTATTTTTATTGAAATTCTTCTAAATAATCAGTGACATTATGTTAAAAAGCAAGAAAATCCATTTTCTCATATTCTTCTAAATTTCACTTCTATAGTAAGCAGTGAAGTTTATCTTACATAAAGAATCATAGTTGTTAAATTACAACTGCCTATTGTGTCACTATAATATCACATTTCTTCTGATTATTAAAATGTGGCTATTCCAAAGTCAGAATTGAAAATAACACACACACATTCCCTTCTTACGGAATGGATGGCTAATCTGAATTCTCATTTAAAACACACACTATCACACACATATATGCATTTACCATATAATTTTTAGTTTGTTACTTTTATGCATGTTTTTTTTTTTTTTTCACTCATTGGGAAGTCAATGTACTGGTTAAGAAAAGTTTATTTTTATAATAAAGTGATGAGTTAAATAAAACTTTTCTGAGCTGAGAACAAATGTGTCTGACCCTCTCCCCTTGGTCATGGAGCACAAGCTCACTGAGCCCACACTAGGTTGTATCCAGCCTCTGAGATAAAAAGAAGGAAGATATCAGAGCTAGGGGCTGAGGCTGGGCCAGTGTTTTTTTGTCTCACTTCCACACTGATATCTGTCACTGTGGAAGTGGTTGCTGTACCACAGAGCACAGTAATACTCAGTCTCATCCTCGGGCTGGGCCCCCGTGATGGCGAGGGCAGCTTTGTCCCCAAGCAGGGAGCCAGAGAATTGGGCAGGGACCCCTGGGTTCCTTTTCCTGGTGCCCCTTATCAGACCCTAGGGACCCTGGTAGGGCTTCTCTTGCAGCCAGCTGCCATAATTACTGGTGGTGATGGCCCCATCACTGGAGCCACAGGTGAGTGTGACTCTCCCTCAAGGAGATGTGGACAATGAAGGCTCCTGAGTCACCACAACCTTGGAAACTACTCCTGAAATAGGTGAGAGACCCCATGGTCAGGAGTGGAGACAGAAACAGGAAGGTTCTATGTTTCCAGTCCCCACCCCAAGCCCATAAAGTGCCCCCTGACCTCTCCAGTGAGCCAGAAGGATGAGCAGGTGAGGGGTCCAGGCCATGGTGGAGAAGCACCCAAGGCTGTGCTTCTCAAGAAGACTCACGTCAGGGTCAGCTTCCCCAGGTCCCATTATAACCACTATGTCCCTGTGCTAGAGAGAGGTAGAGAGGTAATTAACGCAAATGAGCTCCCTCCCTGGAGGACTCAGCAGTTTGGCAGTTTCAGGTTTATAGTGGGGTTTGACACAAGTGACCATGTGTTAATGGGCCCTCAAGGCTTCTCCCAGCTGTGCTTTCCCAGAGCCTGGTTCACATCACCCTCTGGTGTCCATGGGGGGGGCCGGAAGAATAGCACTGATGGTAGGAAGCCCTCTGGCAAGTCTTTCCTTGTGACTCCTCATCTGCTACTCAGACCTTCAGTTTGTAGGTCAAATTCTGATGTTCCCATAGTCCAGGCAGGAAACCTGGTAGAGAAATGGGGTGGCTGGGTGCTTCATAATCTCCCTCTCTTCTTAATAGCAGATGAAACCTATTTGAGTTGCCCTGGAGCTCTCCTGGTACATTAACTCAGTTTCCCCCAGGAACCCAGCTAATCTTGCATCTGTCTAGGATCAGGGTCTTGGTGGTCTCTCCTGGGACCTGGAAAGATGATAGAAACTATTTTATAATTTGATATGTAATTCATGTACCATAAAATTCACCCTTTAAAAGTGTACCAATGGGTGTTTTTTACTATATTCTCAAGGCTGTGTAATTGACACCTCTCTCTAACTCCTGAACAAAATGACTCATTAGCAGTCATTTACCAGTCCTACCCACTTCT
Source organism: Cabassous unicinctus (assembly GCA_029593785.1). Classification (NCBI taxonomy): domain Eukaryota; kingdom Metazoa; phylum Chordata; class Mammalia; order Cingulata; family Chlamyphoridae; genus Cabassous; species Cabassous unicinctus. The sequence continues at coordinate 17,344 of JAQZBX010058178.1, forward strand.
CTTCAGACAGGGACAAACAATCAACTAATTTCTTTCTGGTTAGGTTTGTCTCTATGGAACCAGAGAATATGTGGCTTTTTGTGTGTGCCTTTATTTTTAGTTATTATTTTCAAGATTCATCTACATTGGAGCATGCATCAGTAAAGCTTTCCTTTTTATGGCTGAATAATCTCTTGTTAGTGGATATACAGATGTTTGTTTACCATTCATCAGTTGAAGCACTTGTGGTTTTTTTCCACAATAATGCTATTATAAACGATGTTGCTAGATACATTCTTGAGCAAATTTTTGCAGGTTCACAGGTCTTCAAAATCTCTAGGTTATACTTTAGAGAACAATTTCTTGTTCAGTTGTTAATTCCATACCTACCTTTTTTTTGAGGAAGCAATGATCAATTTTCCTAAACAATTACAACATTTTTCATTCCCATTAACAATGTGTAGGGCT